>VZTZ01048015.1:1174-13806 GCA_013400955.1 Drymodes brunneopygia
AATCCATATTGTACATGTGCTGTAGTGCACCAGCAGTGAAATTAGCCCCCTCTGAGATGTACGAGTGGGAAGGTTTAACAACAGCAGGAAGTACTAAAATAAGCACATATCCACGAGGACAGTGCAGAGAGAAGTCAGGTAGGCAGATGTAATTAATGAAATAGGTTCTTAGCCAAAATATTACTCCCCAGAAGGTGTCAAAACAACTATGACTTCATGCCAGTAAGTGTGCAAGACAAGAGCCCTGTGCCATTGGAGCTGCTGTAACCCTGGGAATGTGCTCAATAGAAACCTAACCTCTCAGCTCTTCAGGGCACCTGGTGGTATTTCGCAGCTGACCTGAGTCACAGATGAAGGTGGTAGCTAGCTTCATGTGGCCAAGACATCAAGTTATGAGGGACAAAATAGGCACGTAGCTCATTTGATTTTAAGGCAGAGGGATTTCTTTGATCATCCACCAATCAGGAAACTTCACTGATTCTTCCAAACACAATATGTCAACTGGCAACTTGACCTTACCCTGGCTATGGCAACAGTCCTGACTTGCAGACACTGTGCCCCGTGTGCCCAGAGACACCCAGCCCTACTCCTCAGGACAGTCTGGAGCCTATGAGATGTTTGGGTGCCTGCTTCTTGCTGAAATCATGAGGAGTCCAGTCAGCTCCCTGTTCTAAGCCTTCAGTCACAGCTGGATGGAGGCCATACCTCTTTCAGGACATCTGTGTGCTTGGACTTGGCCTTCAGGATTTTCTGGAACTCTTCTGACTCCAGATAGGCCAGCTGCTCACACCGTTTCTTTTGGGCAGGTTCCAGTTTATCCATTTCTAGGGAGACAAAAAGGCTCAGTCCTACAAAACAAGGCTGTGATGTCTAAACTTCATCACTGCAGGAGATTTTGGAAGTCTCAGGTCCCTCAGGCAGATGTTAAGGTCAAACAGCAGCCTTTCATAGTTTGGGAACGTGAAAACAAGCTCAAATATGGCTTCAGAAAAAAAAGAAGTGTTTTTTTTTTTAATAACATTGCATCTTCTCTCAAAGGACTGTACTAGGAATTTTCACATTACTCCCAGGAGTGCAAGCAATGTTCCCGCACTGACTGATGAAGAAACTTTAAAGGGTTTTAAACAATTCATCCAAGATCACACAGTAAATCACCAGCTGGCAACCTCAAGTTCCCACAAAAAATTCAGACACCTTCCCAGGTGGGATTAGCTCTTGGTTTCCCTAGGAGAAGTCAGCCTTGCACTGCAGATGCTCAGGTGCAGGAAGAAAGGGAACAGATGAGCACAGAGATTACATCGCACACTTTCTCCACAGGGTTATAGATTTTTTTTTAGTTTTTCCAACTAACCCCTGAAGTTCCAAACAGACCTAACTTGGCCTCTCTTTAGCACAGCAATTAAATCCTTAACCCAGCAACTACTGCTCCATTAAAAAGAACAGAAGCACGTTTTTGTTCTAGAAGCTAACAGTACATACCATTGTCTGCTTCTGCCCCTTGTGGCTGAGCAACATTTTTCTCAACCCTTTCAACAATTTCTAGGACATCCTCAACATCATTCCGTTTCCTCTTGACACTGTTTGGGTCTGTTTTAGGCAGAATCTGGCCTTTCGCTCGTAATCGTTGTATTGCAGCCAGCTGGAAAACAGGAAAGAGCAGGGGAAGTGTTGGTGACCTGTCTGGCTCCCAGCTCCCACTTCCAGAAGTAGCAGAGGAATGTTGTCAACTGGCAGAGAGAGCATCCACTGGCCTGAGCATTGAGCTGGCTGGAGAGAGGCCCAACAGAATTCCCAGCTCTGCCATACATCTAATTCACCACATTGCCCAACCTCTCATGACTTCCCAAACTATAAAATCACTCTTCCACGCATGTTACCAGGCCTGATGTCTCTGCAGCTGAGCTTTACCTGCTTCACAAATCAGTAAGGTTTTCTGAGAAATGAAATCACTTGAGATTTCCACATAAAGTGATAATAATTTGGAACCAATAGAAAATTTCTTACAACTATTCCTTGTCATACTCCCAGAATTCCAAGACTTCCTCATTCTAAATGAAAAAGTTTCTTTGACAAACAAATAAACATATTTTTGCCAAAAAAAGATGCAGTCTGTTTTTGCTAGAAAGCAAAATTATCCAGACTCATGACACAACAGAGCTAAACCAGTTACTTACCCAGCTGTCAAACAGAAAACACCTGCAATACACTGCATTAGCAATGCCAGAGTTTAGCACTCCAGTGGTTTTCAGCACAAATCCCTTTGCCTTATCAGCACAATCTCTTGCCTTAAGAGATTGACTAAAGGCAAGATGGCAGCATAGACTGTGGCTCAACAACTATCAGGACCCACAGGTATCCTGTGTGCTGGAATACAGGCCAGTGTGATCCCACAAATCAGAAACTTCACTAACACCAGAACTGAGCTGGGCCATGTCTGACCAAAACCTCCTCTTCCACAACAAACCAAAGTTCCCTTAACCTCTCTTTAATATTTAAAAGATCCAAACAGTTGGTACCTTTTTGGCTTCTGCCAAGCTGTCTAGCTTTGGCCTTGGAGGTGGAGACTTGTCAAAGAAGAGGATATCTTCTCCTTCTGAGAAGCCTGTACCTAGCTTGGGCCTTTGAGGAGTTGACATTTTTGCAGCTTTGGGAAACTCTGCCCCAGGCACTGGGGAATGGAGGGAGGTCTGTCTGGAGGAGGACGGGAGAGCAGGAGTGCTGGCTTTACCTGTGTTCTGGAGAAACCTTGTAAGACAAGAATAATTCATTCAATTAGAGACACAAGTCAGAGATCAAAAGGTTCAAGAAACAAGTAGGAGGGGATGCAGACTATGATTTTTTACTGTTTGGCCTTTAATTGCTAAAAGAAATACACAGAATTTTTTTGAGCATTCAGGAGAAGATAACAAGACTGGTAAAGAACTGGCTGAGTTGCTGAAATCAAGATTGACTTGAAGAAGTCACCAGAAGGAGTGAATGACCAATTGTTTGCAAAGCTAAAATCAGAGAGAGGCACCACAAAAAGCTGGGAAGTAAGAAGTGAAAATACAGCTATCCTTAGGGCTTACAATAACAGAATCCTTCCTGTGAAAGCCAGTGTGTCTTACCGCCTCTGAATCTCTTCAGATCGCCTTTTTCTGGCCTCCAGCAATTTCTGTTTCTGTTGCTTGAGCAGTGCTGAAGCAGAGATAGACTGGAAATTTGCCCCTTGCTTCTTTTCAGCATCTGGAAAAAAAGAATAAACAAAAATTAAAAGCCACTTTGTTCAGAAGGAAATAGAGTGATTTTAGGAGTGGGTCTTCCTTCAGTCAAAAGGACAATACCTGTTTTGGTCCAGTGTTTGGAGAGGTTTAGTGCTCCAGAAGTTGGCTGTGCCAGAAGTTCCCTGAATTCTTCAGAACACTGCATGGGTCTCTTTGCTGCACGTGAGTGGAAAGAGGCAGAAATACAAGTTTTGTATTGCAGTGATTTGCAGTGAGGAAGGAAAGCAGGCCTGGCTTTCAAGATGTAGAGTTGTCTAGGTTGGAAGAAACCCTTGCAGGTACCCTGACCACTTCTCAAAGCAAGACCAACATTTATGTTGTGTTTGGTTGCCCAAGGTCTTGTCCTTTGTCACAGACATTTCTATCCCTTCAGCAACTCAATCACTCAGTTCCTCATCAGCCTTGGCTGTCTGTATTACTCCCACCATTCCCATTTTTAGGAGACTTGACAGTCCTGAAGCCTTCACACTTTATTCCTGGAGAATTAAGAGCAGCTAAAAGCTGCTATGGACTTACACTATGTTGTCTGAAATGGAGGCAGCTGACGGAACTGACAGATGTAAATAAGACATCTAAGTGGCATCTAGAACACAGTATGAATAATCTCTCACCTGCTCTCCAAGGAGCATAAAGAGTGTAATATTAAGTGCTTTACAGAAACAACAGAGGCAGAGAAGACTGGTGACATCCCAGGGGCTACAAAATGAATGTGTTCTGACACAAAAGAAAAGCACTAGAAACAAGGTGGGTCCTCAGGAGGTCCCCTGCATTGCAGACCTGACTGATTTATACTTAGTATTCCTTAGAAGCTTTCAAGGTTGACAGAAGTAATTTATTTTAATCAAATAAAATAAATCCTCTGGTTCAAAGTTCTTAAAACTTCCAATTCCCATTAATCTCGCAAAGATCTTCTGTCACTGTCCAAAGACAGAACGGGAGACTTAATTTGGGGGCACTGATGAAAGAAAGATGCATGGAGCTACGCAGTTGCTTAGTTAACATTTGCCTTGAAACTGATCTCAAGAGGGAAGAGGAGTTTTGACCAACTGAGGAAGCTGCCTGCAAATGACCACTTCTGCAGCACAGTGACTGCCAGGTTCATTCAGTAATTAGAAGGCCCTGGGACACATTGACACATTGAGCTGGAAATATCTAAGGAGTGAAGAGACTACTTGGGTAATTGGGTACCTATTTTCTGCCTGGTTTCCTGGACAATTGCATCAGATCCTCTCACGACCAGGTTGGAGAGGGTGGTTTGAATCTTCTTTTTTGGCACAGCAGCTGCTGCACTAGAAAGAGGAAAGAAATCCAGAACATCAGAGTTTTCCCATGTTTAGAGCAAGGACAGGAGTCTGAATACTAGCCCAGGGCTATAATAAAACTCCAGCCACCCCAAAGGGCCATCTGTCTGTTTTTGGAAGGATGTGAATCTGAATCTAAATTCCAGCATAATGTTTAGGATCTCCCATTTCTCTCTTTGTTGAGATATATATTTCCTGTGCATTAAAAGATCATAGCTTTGCTTTGCTCACAGGATGGAAAGGAGGTTGGAATTGCTTCATTACTGTGGAGTCACACTAGGTATCAGAGGGTAGTGGTAAGGGAATAAAAGCTGTGTCCAAGCACAGGGCTGGATCCAGCTGTGACTCATCTTTCTACAGCTGTCTGCATAGGATTTGGATAAAGGACCTGGCCCCTGTGAGATGCATACTAATCTTGGTTACTCCTATTGCCCCATCAACCCAGAGTGACACTATTACTTTGGCCAAAGAAGACATGAGGAAATACAGACTACACTGACTCTGGGATTAAATGCAGTGAGCCATAACAAAATACAGTTACACTCTAGACTTGGGATCTCATGATCTCAAAGTCCATTAATCTGCTCAAACACAAAGCTGCCTGGCTTCACGCCCCAATATTAATATAGAAGTAAAAACAACCCTTGGTATCTTAGTACCAACTTAAAAGTTTCCTGTGAAACAGCAGCTCTGTTATCCTATGTGACCAGTAGGATTATGCCAAATGTGGGGCTTTATTCTTATTTGGTGAATGTAGTTAAGGCAAAGCATTCTCTAAATGAATAAACTCCCTTAGATATAGCTTCAGGCTCCCTTGTACATGTGAGGGCAATTCTGTTCAAAAGCAAGAGAAATAAATGGTTTATCTTACACTGAGGCTGCATATGCTGCTGAAGAGACTCCTCCATAGTAAAACCCATCCTGACACAGCCTCTCCTTCAAAGTGGGATTTTTCCGACCGAATTTTTTGGGAATACGGCCACCAGAAAAGGTGGACTGTAGATCTGCCCGCTTTGAGCTGAGCTTCTTGTACTGGGATTGTATGTGATACTGACAATATTCACAGTCATTCTGAAAAGAAATGGGAGAAGCTTGTTACACAACACCAGCAATTACAATTTCCTTCTTTCCTCTCACCCACATGCATCCTTGTATGGCTAAACTGAAGCAACATCTCTACTGTTCTACTCCAGGGTTTGACTAACTAAGCAAAAATATGCCCACACTTGAGCAACGAAAAACAACACCAAAATTACGTATACTAATCACTGGAAACAACGCTGTGCATCAAGGAATTTTAAGGTCATTCCTTGAAGTCAACTCCTATCCCACCCAGGACCTCTTGCCCAGATTCTGTATTCTTGACTCTACTACGTTTTATGTACAGCCTCCTGCTGGAGTGGGTCTGCAATCACAGCCTTGACTGGCTACAAATACCTTCTGTATTTGTCTTCTTCCCACTTCCCACACTTCCAGCTCCTCCCCAGTTCCTCATTCCTTCCTTTTTTCTCTTCCTTCTAAGGGATACCCTACTATCTACAACCCTTCTGACTCAGTTCCTTTCGGCTATCCCAGCATGACTATAGCTCTGAAGTAACATAATCCACAAGTCCTTTAAACTAGCAAAAGTCAGTAATGTCCAAAAAGAAGGACCCAACACATTTTTCTCTCACCTCCAGTGCCCCACATTCAGGTATAAGTATCCTAACTACTTGCAGGTACACTGGACGAGGGAGCTCATTGGTTAAAACCAATCCAAAAATAGCCATTCCCCAAAAAAAAAATCCCCTCTTGTTTTTCCCTGGATGAGTTCTTTAGTGCAGTGTATGGAAGCTTGCACTGAAGCAAAAGAGAGTGAAAGGGTGTGGTAGTCATGGGTCAAGACCATCTCCTTTCACTGCAGCACCAGCCTTGCATTTAGGGAAATCCCCTGCTGCTGCACAGTGCCAGCACAGAACCAGCTCCTCTGAGTTTCATTTCTCACTTTTTCCACCCACTTTAGTTAGTTGCAAGTCAAGATCCAGAAACAAGTAAAGAAGTCAGAGTATCAGTACAAAATCAGGAGCCAGATTTTCACCAACAGCTTAGGAATGCCCTGACTACTGAGATACAGACCAGGTTCACAATCATTGCACAAGGATCACCATTCTTCTTCCTGGCTTTGCAAGTGCCCATATCCAGAGCTTCTCCCATGAGGAGGATCTTCTGGGGGTGGTCAACGGACAAACACACCTAGAGAGAAATCAGAACACTCCTGGATAGGCCTCTTTCTAGATGTCACTGCTTTGTCTGATCTGGTTCAGTACCTCTGGAAACGACAGTCTTAAAATGCAGGCCTAGCTTAAGAAAGCCAAGTGTCCTATTCAGATTGAGAAAAGGCTCAGTTAAAAAGTGAATTTATTTCTCACAAAGTGATGAAAGATATCTGAGTGCTATGCTCAGAGCCTCAGGAAACCTAAAAATGCCTCAAGCAGACCTAATTGTGCTGTAAATGGTCCTATACAGCTGCTTGGCTCTGATGCCATCATGACCCCCACATCCAGCAAGGGATGGGAGGAAGTGCTGTACCAGGGCTCTCTGTCCCTCTCTGGATGTCTTGGTCCAATCAAAACTGAGTCCTGTGCAAGAGAGCATCTGCTTCACACAACCAAATACACCAGGGACTGTGTCTGTAGCCAAGGGACAATTTCAGAAGTCAGTTTTAATGCAGTACCTTTAATAAAGAACATTTTAGCTAAGAACAGCCATTCTTGACAGTTAAATTCAGCCATCCTATTAAATCTGGTGTGCCTTTCTGCTCACCAGCGGGACTATCTACTGCTTATTCATGCTAATTTAAGCAATCATATAGCTTAAAAGACAATTAATGAGATCCTTAATTTTTCTATTTGGAGAATTTAAAATGCAGAACACTACATGATCAGCTACTAGACTGAAATTCCCCTTGACAGAAGTAACAGGAAACAGGTTCCATTCCAGTGCAATTAAAAATACATCAATTCATTAGCAAAATGAAGCCATCTTAAATGTTCTGATACATACAGGGAAGTAGTTCATCATGTTCTGTGTTTATAAATAATCGATTAAACAAGTGAACTACTGTGTATCAACCAACATATATTTACATAACACATTGTTTGTTTAATAAAGCAAATATTGCTTCTTCTCAGTTGTGATTTTTGAACCAGAAATACTTTGTAATCATATCTCATGCTTGAATTAGAAGAGAGAAATGTGCTTCTCCACCCTTTTCAGCTTCGAGAGACCTCTAGGTTGAAATACGTGTTGCAATAAAGTAAATGAATAAACTGAAATGAAAATACACTCCCTATATTTGTGGAAGACCCAACTGCTACTGAGAGCAGATTAAAAACTGGAATAAACTCTGGGTTCAAATACTTAATAGGACTTCTTGAAGTTCAGTCTTTCAGGAGGCCAGGAGCAGGGAACACATGCAACTACCTGAATGCAATTCAAACTATTGGGCAGACTGCTGCAATTTCAACCTGAAGATGCGTAATAAAGCTAAATCTCAGCCAAATATGAAAAGGTTCAGCTATAGGTTTTCAGCTATAGTTTTTATCAGCTACAGCTGAATGAAAAATCCTCTCACCTCATCTGAGCCATCTTTAGGTTTCATAGGGTTGGCATTGAGCAGGCCAATGACTATGCCTTGGTCAGTCTTCCAGTGCTCCTTGTGGACTTCACCAAACAGGAAGAGTGAAACACACTCATTGAGGTCCCGCAGGTCATTCAGCCGCCAGATACTGAATGTCCTGCCCTGGAACAGAAATTCCTTTTCAGCTTTGCTGCAGCCACACAGACTGCATCCCCCCTGGCTGTTTCTTTCGAAGAGCTGTTCTGATTTTCCACCTCCAAGGTTTACATGATTTAGAAAAGCACGATTTGTAACCTCAGTTACAAATCAGTGGAGCTTAGATACAGTATCTCCAGCCATGCATGTTGCCAGTTCTGGGGTTCTTAAAGGCCAAAACAGCAAATAATTCTGCTACCACCAGCCTTTCTGATACCAAAGCTGGGCAGCACGCTTGCTCGTTGAATAAAGAGGTTTTTACCCCACTGAACACACAAAACCACGGCACACCCAGATCTGTTTCATCAATGACTTTCTATAGGATACATACAATATTGCATGAAACCAGAGAAGCCAAGATCTTTAATAAAGAAGTTTTCTATTACCTACATGGAGTTGGCTGGTTAAGTTGAACCTAGGAGAGTTTCTCAGGAAAGACCACCAGCATTTCACTTGAACTGAGCAAAAGATACAACGAAGTTACTTACATTATTTGCACTCTGAGGAGTGACCTTCTTCACTATGACTCCAAATGTTACCCAGTCTATTTCCTCCAGATTTTCAGTAGCAAGCTTGTTCTTGAGCTGAGACAGTCGGATGAGCTTCCTGTTAGCCATTTTCCGGTCCATTTCGGCTGAAGACACCCTGGGTTTTCTAGATCCAGTGAAAGCAGGTAAAAGAGAACACATCCATTGGCACAAATGGATAATCAAAACCAACCAGCACTTTCCTGGAGAGACTACATCTTGTTGCAAAACAAGATGCGCCTTACTTCACCCTGAGGTCACTTGAAACAAAACCCCCCATATGAGAAAGCTACTGATGACACTGGTTTCTATCCAAATAGCTGCATTGTTACTCAGCCCCAAGCCTGCATTAACTCTGCTCATTTCAGACTAACCAAGAATGGTTGAGCTGGGAATACAGCTTGGGTTCTGGTGAGGACACCGTGAGGATTCAGAGTCCTCTTGTGGCCACACTGAGTATAGAGATGGTGAGTGGCTCCTGAGGCTTGTGTGCAGCAAAAACTGGCTCAGCTGGAGCTCAGCTGGGCTTTGCACATGCCCACTGCATCCCTGCTCCACCACTGAGGATATCCCACGGAAGGCAGTGCTAGTAAAATCAGAGCGTTTCCGTTAGAAAATATCAGAGGTGAAACAAGAAACGTGGCAGTAGTTCCAAGTCAATGTTACAAAATTACTGATCAACCAGCCAGTGCCCTGGCTTTGTGTTACATCTCCTCATGACAAATGACTATTCTGACATGCTTAAACCACGTATATACATTGTGTTTTCTCTGCCTTTACTGGAGGGGTTGTCCCCAGACAGGGCTCAGAGCTGGGCTGCTGACCTTAGTCTCAGTCCTGAGAAGGTTTCCACAGACACTGGCTGAGTGGTTGCACTGGAGCATGCAGGCACATGAGAAGTCTTCTCTCTGGTCACCTTACTGGGGGTGTTCCCTACGGCAGACTTGAGAGGCTGGAATGCCAGACTGAGGACTTGCCGTGGAGGAGGAACCTTGTTCTCTTTAGCAGAAAAAAAAACGTATAGCTCTATTACAAATAATACAATAACTGACTGCCATTGTGACCAGACTACTCTTGGTGCACTGAGAAGTATAACATTGCCCTGGATGTGTCCATACCACTGCTGGGAACAAAAAGTTTTCAACAGAAGCTCGGTGTGGTCAGTAAAAGGTTGACTAAGAATGGTACCTGCTGAGGATGCTTTTGATTTCTGCGTTCCTCGCTTGGCTGGTGGTAAAGGATTGCCCAGCTGGGCTGAGAAGCACGGTGACTCTTGCACCTTCTGAACTCTCCTTTCCTTTAAGGGTGGAGAGGGAGATTTATCTGGCCAAGGAAACAAAAAATTATGAGACCTCAGGATCTGGACTCGAACTCTAAGCACTGCTCCAAACTGTGTAATTCCTGAATAACAAGTTCAAGTCAGTGTCCCACATGAAAACCCTTCAGCCAAGTTGTCAGCTGAAATGCAACAGCTGAAAAAGCTCCAAAGACTTTTCCCCATGACAACTTAAAACTTTGGATGTCACTGCAACCTCAAAGCTGTGGGAAGTAGAAACAACCCTCTGCTTTGCAATTTTTTCATGAAGTTTCATTACTACACCCAACATGCTATAGCAACAAACACAGCTGTATATACTGGGTGTACCAACATCTGCCAGTAAGAAGGGACACCTCCAGAAGAGTCTGGAGCACTTAACAGTGTCCAAAGCTGTCCAGTGTAGAATTAATCCATGATGCAGAGACCAAAATTGATTTAATCTGTAAGAAACAATCTGTGCAGGAATACAGCAGGTACCATTCCTCCTTGCTACTTTGTGCCCACTTCAGGATTAAGTCCTGCCTATAAATTCACATTGGTAAACCAATAAATCATAAATCCATTTAATTAGTTTCATTACCAGGGGTTTTCTTCTCAGGGCCTGAACTGGATTGCTGCCCAAGCGCAGTCTTCTGCAACTGCTCCTGTAACGTCTTCATCTGTTCTTGCAATTTTCTCAGCTCAGCTAGGAAATATAGGAGAAGAAAAAGGATAATAATGAAGAGAGCAGGAAGCCATTGCAAACAGGGATTTATGAGATTCCTGGAAATCTGGCAGGTTTACTGCATCATGGAAACTTAGAAAATGAAGATTTGAGTCACAGTGCAGATTTACTTGATTCTACACAGCTCATAGTGAAGACAAACTTTTCTATACAGCCTGGAGCTGGCTCCTCTCATGAAAATATTTTATTTAATTGTGGTATGTTCGTTCTCATGTTGAATAAAACTTTCCTACTCACCATAAGACAATTTAAAAGGCTGGTGATTGCACTCCTTAGCATAAAGAAGTACTTCCTTATATAATCAAATACACAGTCAGGACACAGGAAAGCTGAGCCAGCTCTGCTTCCACACTGACTGGTAGGGCAGAACCTCCTGTCAATAAGCCTTGAGGGGGAAGGGACCGGTGCGCTGGTGAAAGATGCCAGAATGACAGCCCTGAAGACTAAGGCAACATTGCTCTTCATCAGACAAGGCACAGGTATACAAGCAACCTTCCCTATCCTGCTCAGCACAGCTCTGTTGGTCTCCCTGGCTTACATAAGTCCTCTACCTTTCTTTTGGGAAAATAGGTTTGGTGAGTTTGGCCCTTGGATGATGAAAACTGAACTTAGAAACTTTTACAAGGCCTTTCAGTATTTCCTCTCCAGCCATCATCAAGAACAGGCAGGCCCTACCTCCTGCCCATTAGCTCTCTAGAGACAGAATATATTAAACAAAACAGATCAAAGATGCTGTTACAGAAACCTTGCAGTTCTTCATTGGTTTTCTCCTTTGCCTGACTGGGAGCTGAAGTGGGGACAGGTTTCTCTGCCTCCTCCTCTTCCAGCAGGTCATCTACATCTCCAAACAGCGTAGCCAGGTTCTCCTTCTGCTCATCAATTATGCTGTCCTCAGCATCAACCTCCTCGGTGTAGGATGCATCATCTTCTGCATCAAAGAGCTCGTCATATTCATCTGGTTCTCCCCCCTCATCCTCTGGAGCATCTTCCTCCTCAGGAGAATCCCTCTCCTCAGTTGCTTCATTTTCTTCCAGGAGGGAAGCCAACAGATCCAAGTCATCATCAGCTAAGGCAAAAATTAGAGTTATTTCCATCCAGTTAAAGAAAAGCTGCCAAGACACATCCAAGACACCTCGATTACAAGCTAATGACGACTGAAACTAAATCAGAGCAGCAAGTGGCATTTGAAAAAAAAAAATACTTCAGGTTTAGCTAAAGGCATCTAGAGCAGCTTCTGGCTGTGAGGTCAGATGGAAATGTAGTTGCAGATGCTCTCAGCTGGAGGCACAGGCTGGCAAGTCAGCAGAAAACCTGACAGCTACTCAGCACTGGCTTTTCCTCCTGTGCAGTTCCTTGAACAGCAGCTGCTGTTGCACAGAAAAGCCTGAAACCTGTTAAGATGTAGCCAACAGAGACACCCATGGGGCTTTTGCCAATGGAAGGGGCAGAGGGAGATGCAAGGCAGGCAACAAAGCATATCCTCAGATATAGTTTGCTTATAGAAAAACATGGAGAACAAAGAAATAGGGACAAAGGGACAAAAACGGAGAAAAGATAAGTACAGAGAGAGGAACGGGACAGACAGAGCAGAAATGAAAACCTGAACAAACCAAGAAGCTGATTTAGCCTTTGCTGCTGAGGAAAACACCAAACCAGGGAAGGCACAGAGCAGCCTCACAGGAAAG
>VZTZ01048015.1:14416-37944 GCA_013400955.1 Drymodes brunneopygia
GAGGGGAAGGGGCGGGGGTCCCCTGAGAGGGGGCGATGGCGGGGTGGGGATTACAGAACCACAGAGTCGATGAGGTTGGAGAAGTCCTGTCGAGTTCAAGATATGACTGACACTGACTGCCGTGTCCAGACTTTCCTTAAGCATCTGTAGGGACGGTCACTCCACCACCTCCGTGGGCAGCCCGTTCCAATGTGGAATCACCCTTTATGTGAAGAAATTGCTCCCACTGTCCAACCCAAACCTCTCGTCGTGCAGCTTGAGGCCATGTCCTCTTGTCCTGTCGCTGGTTGTCAGGAAGAGGAGCCCTACACTCACCTGGCTACACCCTCCTGTCAGGGAGTTGTGGAGAGTGAAAAGGTGCCCCCTGAACCTCCCTTTTCTGCAGGCTGAGCCCCCCCCAGCTCCCTCAGCTGCTCCCCCATAGGATTTGTGCTCCAGCCCCTTCTCCAGCTCTGTTCCCCTTCTCTGGACAAGCTCCAGCACTTCAATGTCCTTCCTGAACTGAGGAGCCAGAACTGAACATAGGATTTGAGGTGTGGCCTCAACAGTGCTGAGTACTGGGAAAGAATCACTTCCCTGGTCCTGCTGGACACTATCCTTCACACAGGCCAGGATGGCTGTGGACAGAATTTTGTAGTCTGGTTCAGTATTTCTTTGGTACAACTATAATTCTGTGAAAAATATTTCTGAGGATGTACAAGGTCATTGCTGGACTGCAGTTAGTAATGGCAACAAAAAGTAATCCTCCCCGTAGCATGAACAGGTTTCAGTGTATTGTGGCTTTATTCTTTGTAGTTCCTTGCCCCTCCTGATTTGTACTATTAGACCTACTCTTTTTTCTTTCTATGAAGACCTATTTCATCTAAGGCCAATGTTTTCCTATAATATTCCTGTGCTAAGATCCCCTCTCTCTGAAACCTCCTCAAATGATTAATTTTGATTTGACAAATGTGTAAGTTATTCCTTCTTTGGCCTTTCACATTGATTTTCTGTGTTTTCATTAAGGTTAATACATTTCAGATGAAATCAGCTCTATTATCATTCTGTTAGTTCGCTTCTGGCCTAGTAGCATTTCCATCAGATTCTGATCATTGCAGAATCCACAACTGTCACAAAACTCCCATAATTAAATTGGATTCAGGGTAAAAAAAGCCCATAAATCCTACTGTCACAAGAAACCAATTAAAAGCCAGTAAGAGATTTCATCTGCTGGGACTACTTGTAATTGATGAAGAAGGTTGCAACAAGGCTGATGAATACTTCTTCACAACAGTCAGCTCTTGTGTTACCTGAAATTATGGATGAGCTATAGATGAGGTATAACTGAAAATAAGAATCCAGAGTCTAAAAGTGATAAATAGAACAACATCGACAACAAGCAAAGTAAAAAACTTACTTGAATTACAAGGGCAAAAAAGGTATTGTCTCCCTTTTGTTGAGATAAAAGCACCTGGGAGGACAAGAATAGAACTAATCCACTACAGTTGTTTCTACACAAGCTTTTCAGATGTAGGAATTTGCAATCCTGTTTCAATCTCCCAAGTATTCACAGGCATAGATAAATTTATAATTGTAATAGATTTATTTTGATACGTGAAAATCCACTATACTCTTTTTAAATTAGGTTACATCCATCTCAGTGCTTTCTACCACAATACTGTACAAGTTCAAATCCTTTTATTAGAATAAAGAAAAATTAAGACAACATCATAAAAATTAACAGTTCTATAAAACCAAGTGACTTGAGTACACCAGGAGCCACATATATCAGACCTAGCTGATCCATTTTAAACCATACCCACATCTGGCTAAAGCAAGAAGTTACATAAGCAATCAAAAATTTAACATCAGATTAGTATGGTCACAAGGGCAGCAATAAAATGGCCATCTGGAGAAAAGAGCAGGGCTCACTTCCAATGCTCAATGAATACAACACTATTGCATTTTGCTGAAAGCTTCTCAAACAGCTTTTTTCATGTATTATGTTCCTGGTATATAGTATATGATGGATGAAGTATTTACAGGCTCACAGTACTTTGAGTTGATCAGCAAATATCTCATCCCTCCTCTGACTTCAGTGATTCAGCCCTGTTCTGCAGAGTAGCCATAGAGCAGAGCACTTCAGGGGAATGTTCCTGAAAGGTTTCATAGCAGCAGACACACTGCGAGTTCTGTAGCACATCCGTGTTGCTAATCTATGAAAACTCCTTGCCTAAAGCAGTTTACAACAAGATTAGTGACTACAGGGCAGGAGAAGAGTTTTACCCTTTTCCCATTGAATTAATAAGAAAACCCCTGAAAACCTCCTTCATAGGACATAAGAGCTGAGCATTATTTGAGCAAGAAGGAAAAAAACCCAAAGTGTTTGGCAAGTGAAATTCCAGAAGACAAAGAATTGGAGGGCATCACTCAATTAATGCAGTCCATAACATGAATCTGCAGTGTGTCCAAATCAGGTAGAATTTCTTCACATTTAGGACATGAATAAATTGAAATATTCCGCTGCTCTGGCCAATCTTGACTATTAGTTCCTGCAAGCAGAGAAGATAAATGATTACCTATTATATTACCTGATTTTGCTCTCTGCAGCTACCCAGCTGCCAGAATAACCACAGGGAAGCTGTCTGCAGCCAGGCAACACTGGTTTAACCTGAATCTGACCCCAAGGGCTGGAGAAGGTGCTTGCAGTACCTCTTTGGACAAGGTGAGGTGAGTGCTCCTGATCCGGCATCCTGGCTCCGTGACGACTCTGCATCTCTGCCAGAGAGGTTCTGCAGAGAATAAACAAGTCAAGGGCTTTGAAAACACATTCCTGTCAACTGGTCGTGCATTTAGTTCTTAATTGCTTCTCAGAAACAGGACCTACAAATGCCACTGCTTTGTGAGATCACGCTAGAGGCCTACTGAAATCAAGGTCATGCAACTGACACCAGCAGCAGGATTTGGGCAGCCACACAACTAGGGATCTAGGGCATACTTCTCTGGAAAGGTCCAAGGACTCTCAGCAAATTTGCTTTAAATAGAAATGCAAGTTATACCAAGAAAGAAAAAGGGCTCAATGTACAGTTAATGTGAAATGTAACTTGATTCGACTACCACAGTACTCAGAACTGTGTACTCACCACTGCCTCCTGAAGAAGCAGCAGATATCCCTGGCACACATGCAGCAAGATTAGCTGCAGATTCACTGCTAAAACTGAGGCCAGAACCCAAAGAAACTCACATGGATCATCAGGGAGAATTTGCCAAGCATGAATCATCCAAAATGAAAACCTACTAAGGCACTCAACTAAGAACTAACACACTTTACAAAGATTCTACCAGAAAACTGAGCCAATTCACTTTTTTTTCTTCTTTTACATTCAAATTAAGCAAAAAATATCTGCAAAATTATTTGCCTTTCAACTGAGACACCCACAAGACAATGTTGGTTAACAGCAGTACACAGAGTAACAGGACAGTGCAAAGGCAGTTCAGCCAAAGTCTGTTCTCACCGGCCAAGATCTTCAAGATTTTGCTGTTCTTTTAGCAGGTATGCCAACTGGACAGCCAACTGCTCCTTCTCCTCATGGATCTTCTCTCTTGCTGCCCTCTCAGCATGGAAATCAGAACAATAAACCTCCATCTGATCAGAGAAATGAAATCAGGCTGAAAATTTGCAATTTTGACTGAACCATATTCATGTATTACATGTCAAAATCACAAATCTGTATCATAATCTGCCCATACTCAAAACACACACACTGCAAAGCCAAGACCTGCACTTCTCACAAGGTGAAGAAAACCAATTCTGGATTCTGTTAAAGATACTTCAAGTGTTTTACCTGAGACACAGTTATTGCCTCTGCTGTACAGAGGCAGAAACAAGGCACACACAAGCAGTGAGGAGGTGATTTTTCTGATTACACTGACAAATCTGTGGCTCAGACAGTGGAACCAGGCCAAGATGCCAGTCCTGTGCCTTAAATGCAAGGCAAACCCTTTTTAGTCACTTAACACATGCTGGCTTGAGTAAAATCATCCCTAAAACATATGCAGTGATTCTTAAGCCAGTGGTTCTAAATACACATCTACTCTCAACTTCTGTTTGTTGTCCCAGACTTCAGCATATACAGTTCCTCATACAGAGCCCTAGAATATAGTGGGTAAAGGCTCTGCAGGGATCTGCAAGGCAAGCCAAGTAAGGGGAATTATGCTTTGAAGTTGAGAAAACGTATTCAGCATTCCACAGTGAGCCATTAAATACCTCCTGGTTTCTGAATATCGGATTGGAGAAACAGCCAGTTTGTGAAGAAGAGCTGATACCTGAGCACGGAGCACAGACATAGTTTCAAGGTCCTCCTCTTGCTTAGCAATGATCTGCTTCATTTCATCTATCTGGAGCTGCTTTGCAGCAAGGGCTTGTTCTGCCAACTCCACCTTTGCTGTCAGTTGTTCCACCACAGCTTTATCCACTCTGTCCAGCTGCAAAGAAGAACTGTGATTATGAACTCCAAATATGATCCTTCTCAAAGCCAATCTTTGCTTCTTACTCCACCTGTCATTTGGAAAAGGTTCCAATTTTGGCCACCAACGGAACTTGGACTAAGACAGCAGTGGTGACTGGTATTTTACCTTGAAGACTAGTTTTGAGCTTTCAAACTACATTGTATCAAGTCAAAAGACAACTCCCTAGTGGACACTGGAAAAGATGTTTTCCTAGTTTCTGAAATTACACAGAACAATCTGGCACTTCCATGGTGGTTCAGTTATTAACAAGACTTCACTGTGGCAGGCATTCTGTTCAGGAATACAAAAATGTTTAGAGATTTACCTTCCCACGTTTTTACAAATGATGCTGCAGAAACACTGATGTGTCTATCACTTCTGTCTAAGGTCTGTACTCTAAGCTGCACCTCACTGCAGATTAGATCTTACCGGGAAAAACCATGAAGTGCTGAAGTGTGGATCAAACTTTCTGTAACTGACAGCACAGGATCTATGTTTATCAGAGCAGTGCTTGCGTGTTATTATATAGAAAGGATGACAATCGTTTCCTGCCCAAATTTGATCCTACAGATATTCTCCCATCCCTTCCTGCTCACCACTAATTAATTACAATTTCTTTTTATGATCAGTTTACCTCTTTGAGTTTCATTTCATCAATTTTTTTCATTGCCTCAGTGAGTTCTGGAAGGAGTTTGCTATATGAATCCTGGAGGTTATTGTATCTTGTCCTGTTTATGACAAGAAAAGAGATGAAGGATTGAAACAATTCTTTGAAATCTAAATGTTAGAACTTTAAAAAAAGCCACTACTGGCTCCTTGCAAACCAATCTGCATTTCTGGTGAGAAAAAGTCATGCTCCATGTCTCAACATCTCTCTTCCAATGAGTTGTGTGCTGCTCTATCCATGGATTTAGTGCAAACCAATGTCCTCACTGATCATCTGCATTTTATATTGAAGAATGCATCACTCAGTATTTTTATACGAAGCTCACAAATTCTTTTCAAAATGTAACACCCCTCTTAGGAAGACATCCAAGTCTTGACTCAGACTTCAAGTGAAGGAGAATTCATCAGAAGAATCAGACATAGACTCCAAAGATAACAAGCAGCTTCTGCAGCAGCTGAAGATGCGTCCTCCAGGAAGTTCAGCCTCTCTGAACTGCTTGGACTGACATTTTCACACTCCTTACATGGACTGCACATGAAAGAGAGCAGGGAGCCAAAGCAAACAGCCTCTCTTTACCTCAGCCTCACCACACACTTGACTCTCCTAGTGCAAATATATTGTAGGGATTGCAGACCTCTTAATTAATGTCATTTTCCCAGCACTGTCACCACATGAGTTGTCCCTGCCCTCCAGGATGTGTCTGCATTTACCCTGCTAGTCAGCGGCATAGCTGTTGTCACTTCTCTGCTTCCTCCCCTTGTTTGTTACACCCAGCTCTATTCCACCTTTGACTTTATGATTAAAGAAGATACAAGTCAGAGTTGACAGCTCTGACGTTTATCTAAGTATACCTAAGTGAGGGGTTCAGCAGATGAAAGAATAAAGACTTCTACTTCATAATCTACAAACACAGCATAGTTTCAAAGGGTGCAGGACACAAAAGCAGTACTTCAGATTCAATTCCTCTTTGGCCAGGTACCCTTGGACTTTGCTTCCTCACTGACAATACGTCCCTGGAATACAAAACCAAGTCACACTCACTTTTCTTCATGTGTCTTGGCTTGTTCCAGCTTGACCTCTGCCTGCATGCTCTCCACCTGAAGTTCAAGCTTTTTGACGGTATATATTAGCTGCTGCTTCTCCTCCAATTCCGATGTAGCAGCCAAGTTTTTTCTTTCCAGTACCTGGCACCTGAAAGAACAGAAAAAAGAAGACTGAGCTCTCCTGTTCACCCTCTCCTGATGGATTTTTCCCACGAGGCATATAGCAAAAAGGGTATTTGTGTGGTTCACTTTAAAGGCTTATTTTGATGAAGAACATGGAAAGACAAAAATCAGTCTATACACAGCCACCAGAAAACAAAGCTATTGTGTTGAAACCGACACTTATTTTCTTACTATTATGAATCTCAAAGAACTGGAATTTGACAGGAAACTAAGCAAAAATGTGAGGGTCTTCTAACCACTTTTATAACCTACACAATTTTCTTCAAAAGCCCAGACAGCTCATGTGAAAAGGTTATAACCAAGTCCCTTGGCTTTTTCTTCTAAAGTCAGAATAGGGATTGATTATGAGAAGAAGAAAACAGAAAAGATTTGTCTTTACATCATGAAGGGTTAAACCCCAAATCTTATAATTCAAAGCACTGAGGTTCTATTTGTAGAACTAGGTTGCCAGCTCAGATTTTCTGACAATTGCTGTATTTCTGCATTTCTCCACTTAAAAAGAAGGAGCATTCTTTTACAGCACTTCTATGAAACAGTTATTTCAGTTGCTACTTGTAGAGCTGGTGAGTTTCCCAAGGTGGGCGTTGTCATGCAAGGATGTACTGGGTATTATGACAGAACTTTTGCTCTTCTGAGCCTTACTTTTCTTGGAGTTTCTTCTGAATCAATATTGCTTCTTTTAACTTCTCATGGACTTCCTGAAGCTCTTTAACCAGAGCACAGACTTGCAGATTCAGGGCTTCTACTTCACTGCCAACCTTTTAGAAAAAAAATAATGAAAATTACATGTGAACAATTCAAGATAGTAAAGCTGCAGGCTAAGAAAGATAAGCAGGAAGTCTCACTCTAGAGAAAACATCCCAAGCTGGTCTGCACAGTTACACTCTATACTCAGTAATACGGCCTTATCTACAAGGCTTTACAATTATTGGACACTGCACCCCACATTGTTACACTAAAGAGCTACATTTTACCACAGGGGCAGGTAACATGAGCTCTGCTGACAAAAGCCTCTGAAGAAACACAACAGTGTGCATGAAAATGGCTGCCAGCACAAGTGCTGATCTCAGTACCCACTTCAATGAGGAGCTTTGGGCTCAGGCTGTACCTCAAGCAAAGCTAAGAGCACTGGAAAGCATTAATTAGAGACATCATCTGCTTTCCCTAGGAAGGGCATCTCTTGGCCTGACTGCAGACTGGTCTTGTTTAACCAATCCAGCCCTGCTCTAAAAGACTTGTCCTAAGCTTCAGAAGAGCACAGGTGTCCAGCACAACCCATAGAGTATTTCCATGTCCCATGCAGCACTTCAGAAACCCACACATCTCACATACAAGCACTCTTAGTTGCCTGTATTATGCAGTTGCACTGAACCAGCATGTATCTCCAAGGCTATGGGATTGCACTCTCACCTCACACAGAAGATTACAGCTGCAGGCACAGAAGTTTAAGCTTCTGACTAGAACTGAATCCCAACTCAAACATTCTTTCAAACCCTTAATTGAAAACATCAGGACTAAGTTTTTGCCTGAAACTGTGTTGCAATACAAGATAGTTATGCCCCACCATTGTAATCTCACTAAAAACATGAACAAACCTAAGCAGGTGCCATATGAGTTCCACATTTAAAGCCTGTTTTACAGTATACTGTCGCTGGATTCTGATCCAAAAGCTGCCCTAGGCGGCAGCGAGGAAATTCATGTAGTCTAGAGGATTTCTGGACCTAGAAATTACTGTATTTCTGTTTACTGGGCATTGCCAGGGAAATGAGGTACAGCTGCAGTTATGCCAAGCCTCCCTAATACTTGGCCACCAATCCCACCCCTTTGCAGGGGCTAATGTAATTTGGAACCACCTCTAAGACATGTATTGGAGAGTTCAAAGTTCACTTCCATTCTCTGTGCAGGACAACTGCCCCTTGCTTCCTGAGTGCAAGTGGAAATCTAGACCCTGAGGTTAGTGACCTTAACAAGTCAGCTGTATGTGGTTCTATCTTGGCTGAGGACAGGTACTTACAGCTTCTGAACTCTCTTCTTCCTGTTCAGTTTGTGTCCCACTCTCCAGGCAGTTTCTGGTTTCCTTCTCCAGCTTTGACAGTCTGGAAAAGAGAAGGAGCCAATAATGATGGATTTGGCTTATGTTTCAGGTGAGATAGTGACTATACAAGGATTTCATGCAAGCGATATATTCTCTTTATAACATCACAGCCACAAAAAAGCCACGAGGCAGAATGGAAATCACAGACATGCAGGAAGGCCTGCACAATCTGGGGACTCTTGAAGAAAACAGGGCACTATGTACATTTAATTAAAATGGATGTGTAAGTCTGAAGGTGTGGTGAAGGTCAGGACATTCAGTCCAAAGGGACTAACCTTTGGTACAGTCCAAAACTGCCAACTCTTTGGAAACAGCTCAGTCTGTTCACTGAATCCAGTGATTAATATTGCCTCTGTTTTCCCATGGTATTTTCAGGGGCTGAGGTTTCTAAGAATTGTTCAGTTATGGCTCATTGCCTCTTCTAGGAAGACCACGTAGAAGCAATTACTGTGACACCACCCTTTCATAGTAGATGATGTCCAGAAAGTCTTACTCTGTCTCTCTGAAGTGGGGATCTTGAATTGCTTTGGGAATTTGCCTGAACAGTTGTGCTGATTTATACCCACAAAACTGAGCTGAGACAGACCCTCATACAGGTCTCACTCTCTCTTAGACAAGTTTAGAATTAAACTTATTTTAGACATTTCTAAGGAGTTTTAGCAAACTCACACACTGCTAAATGTAGCCTGCCAATATCACGAAGAGGACTGTAATCCTGTTTCAGACATAGTGATTTGGTTAAGGCCCCACACAGAGAAGATTCACACAAATCCAAATAACTGTGGAGGAGTGAATGAAGAGAACACCCTCAACTAGTCATCATATCTTTCTGAATAACCTGGGTAAGTTCAAACCCAAGAGGAAATGGGTAATCCGCCTTGAACTGTGGTGTTTCAGGAAATCAAAATAAAATCTCTTTTGTCCATGGAAGAGAACCCGAGGTTTATCATTATAAGGACAACAACAAAATGTGATTATAACTGAGTGCTCAGGAAATTCCCCATCCAAATAACACTGACATTTCAGCTAGTTGCTGATCATTCAGAGACTTGGTAATTGTAACATCCCTGAAAGAAAACAGTTCCAAATGTTACAGTGCACCTACTTCATACCTCTCTTTATGATCCTGCAGTTCCTTCTCAAGTTTTTCCCTCTTCTGAGTTTCATTTCTAAGACAGCAGAGCAGCTGGCTCACAGTTAGCTCCTCAGACTCCAAAGTCTTAGATTCATCTGCAGATTTGCTCCTGTTTCAAACCAAAGCAGATGTAAATAACAACAGCTACCCCTTTAGCAGCACACTCCCTTAACCCTAATGCTGGATCCAGTCTGATCCACCATTTCACACAGTGCTGGAAACCAATGCTCTGAGCAAAGGGCTCATTCCCAATTCCCAAGAGCCAAGACCACCAGCCACAGACCCTGTGTGTGTGCAAATGAAGGGCTCAGGCAGTCCCCTGTCAGCTGGGGGAACAATTTAGCACTTAAGCAAGGAAAGCAAAAGCAGTCATGACAATATAAAACCCAATGCACTTATTGTGACCTATTTTGCAGTCCCTTCTGCAAAGCGCTGCTGTCTGTTCTACAAACAACATTTTTTCACAATAAAGCACAGAACATTTCTTATTTCTATCTTGCTCCTTTACAGGAAAAGAAAGCATATCCCACTAAAAATGGTCACCAGAAATCACCTTCTTTTCAGAAAAAATAATCTCTTTAATGTTTCACCCTCCTCACATTCTATAGCTCTCTTCAAAATCATATTATGCTACTGTAAAGTGAATCAGAACAAATATAAAGCTCCAAAAAATAGGGTAAGTGATAAAATACTGTATACCATTACCTCCATTTTTATGGCCCTCTAGACAGAAAGTCAAAATCCCCAAAGTGTATGGAAGACAGGCAAGTTATACTGTACATTTCAGAGTCTCAGCTGTAAAATAGCATGTGTTAAAAACTCTACTTTTGTAGCTCAGAAAAGAAAGCAAAGCAGAGTCTTCTGTGTGCTCCTGAGAGCTAGAAACCTCTGGTGAGCAAAATTCAATACCCAAAAGACAGTGCTCAGCCAGGATATTTTAAGTAAATAACTTTTATCCGGGGATTTTTAGTGTAGTTCTACCCTTACAGAAATAAATCCATCCTGAGTGGATCACATTTCTTTGAACCTGTTAACAGCACCCATCTAAAGTTTCAGTGCTGGACAAAGACACGTGGTGACAGTGGAAATATTTTAAGAGGTACGTATGCCCCCTGTTCTGGTAGATATGACCCAGATTCTCCTCCAAAGGTAAGCAAGTTCCACAGGGAATGTCTTCTCATACTCAGTGTTCAAATAAGCCACAACTAAAAACAAGAACACTGGCAGCCTGGTCTGCGGTCAGCAACTCTCTTCTCTCAGTTTCATCCACAACTGTAACACCTTTTTTTTTTTTCTCCTCCTTCAATTCTTGGCTGCATGCTGAGGGACAAGTTTCTATGACATTACACTGAAGCACTGTTCTCCCTTGCAGTGACCTAGGAAATGACAATCTGTACATGGAGCACAGCTTTCTGGACTGCTTCTCCTTAGCATTTTCCATATCCTTCCCTTTCAAAAGCAAAGGCACAAAGTAAATAGAATTCAGCCAAAACCATCTAGCTGCTAAACTGGGCAGTATCCAAAATGGAAAGTTTAACAGTATCAGATGTCTATGTCCACAAGGAGTAAAGGTTCAGCGGGGGCAAGAAAGTCCCTTGTGTCCTAGAGCTGATGTAAAGATCAAATTTTGAGAAGTAACCTGAACAGAATGCTGGTATATTAAATCCAGTAACCTGAAAAGCAAGGACAGCATTGCACTGTGTGTCTACCCCATCATGGATACACTTCATACCAACCACACACAAATAGGGTCAGATCTGAAAGACTACAAGATCTCTGACTCTTACCAACATAAGTATAATTGGGTAGAGGATAGATACTCTATTAGATGGTCTCCAATGATTAGGAGGGAAGAAGTCCCTATAACCTCTATCTTTGTCGTTTCTGTTTGACCTCCCTTAAAAGCCTGAAGAGTTGGCAAGTCAGAATGTCCATAAACGCCTGGCCAACTGGCCAGAATATGCACTCTGTCTTGTCAGATAGTAAAAATTGGAAGGAAAAATGTCAGAGAGCTGAGGGTCTTAACACATGCTAGGAAGGTAGAGCTACTGCAATGGAGGGGTGCAAAGTCAAAGAGGATTTTCTAGTGCAATTCCTCATAGAAAGAAGTTCCCTTACACTGAAAACGAAACCCGAGGCAAAAGTCTGAATCACACACATCACACAGGAAGCTACGTACATGTAGACAGCAACATTATTGGGCATTTCACCACTATTCTCTTGATGTTCCTTTGCAGTTCTATTTATTTCCCCTTCCTAGGAGAGAAAAAAACCACTATTAGCTCAGTATTTGGACTAAGCAGGACAGGGTTTTATTTATTTGAGTTAAGGAATGAAGAAAAACAGGGAGAATTGCTACCATGGCAACACAGATAAATAAAAAATCTCCTATAGATCATCCTCATGTTTGGAAATTCTTAATTTAAATACTTCACATGCCTTTCCCTGTATCTCTTCTAGCTTTATCAGAGAATAGGAACAACCATGAGATTTGTCCTTCTTCATTCAACAGCAGCTTCCACAGCCACTCTCCCCTATAAAGAGGACTGGGCACCACACAGCAAGTCAATGGCACTGCAGGTGACTTTCAATACAAGCCTAGAAGTCACTCTCCTGCCTCCTAAAAGAATTACTGTTCTTTCTCACTACAAATCCCACTCCTTGATCTTTGTAGCTCAAAGAGAATCCTTCTAGCAAAAAGAAAAGGAGAATGCACCCCAGAGTTTTCTCTGACAACTCCAAACAAATTTTAATTACATTTTCTTAATTTCTTGTTGCACATATACTTTCCAGAGAGAGAATATGGGGAATAGAGGGATAGCAGAGGTCTGCATTTTCACATTTCATTTTGCCTATGAAGATTTTCCAGATACAAGAACAGCTGAAAAAAAAGTACTTAAAAAAGCCTCTAGAGAATACTCTATAGAGTTTTGCACTTAAGTTTTGTTTGCCTGCATCTCTACTTATCTGTTAGTAGAAAGTAAGCCCCATTCTCAAAAGAAAATGCCCCCTGTCTATGAACAGGTGTTGCCCCTTAACAAAACATAGCACTGATGTTCCCACAAATTCCAACTAAGACAAGACTTAACATTTTTAACTAGTGCAATAGAGGCTATCTGGAAATTAATTTACTTAGAGCTTTAAAGTGGAAGGACAAAAATTAATTCCAAGTCCTTTACCACTACCTTTACACTATCTTGTAATACACAAGTGCTCTACAGCAGGTAATGTAAGAGACCAAAGAATTACAGAACTATTAAGGCTGTCACCTGGCTGCAGGTTACTGTGTTCCTTTTATTCCCTTTACTTACGTTCATCCCAATCTCCACAAAGGAATCCTCTGCTGAGATGCTCAGCTTGACCTGCAGCTCTGAAATGATTGCAAGCAGATCTGCCTTCTCAGCCTGGAGCCGCTCCACCTGGGATTTCAGCTGCCTCACTTCCTTCTCGGGAGCCACGCAGCCCTCCTGGGATAAACACACCCTGTGTTAGCCGACCAAAAGGGAACACCAGCCAAGGAGCACAGAGTCTGAACATAACACTGTCCTTCTTTTCTGTTCAGGCTTGCCTGGAAAACCNCACAACCAGCAAGACTAATTTTTCCCTCTCCTTTAAATGCTGCTCCCCATTATGAAACTTCCCCTGTGAGTTTGTTTCTTCCTCCTTTTGTAATTTGAGCCTTCCACCTCCTGATAATGNTTCACTCAACAGCAAGAAGTCTAAACTGTGAAACCAAGTTAATCAAACACTGGGCATCCCGCTGCTGGAAAATACAGGCCTGGTTCTCTGAATGCACAGATAATTAGGATGTAAATTTTTGCCTGATTCTATGACTTTTGCTACCACACAGGGTATCAGCCAACCTCTAGATCTATTGCATTTGTTCACCCATATCCCTATTCCTCTTTTCCCAAATCTAACCAAGATTCAAGGCAGAAAAGACCAGTGGACAGTGAGCCTTTCCCTACATCTCGCTTCTTTGTACCCCATTTCCATGTATAAATCTCCCCAATTCCCTGACCTTCACACAAAGTCCTAAATCCCTTCCACAAAGTCTCTGTTCCTCAGAGATACTCCTCAAACTTCTCTCCTTCCAGTCATGACCATCTCCTTTGCCTTCTGCCTTCTCCTGTTCTCTAGGATATTCAAAACCCTCTCTTAAGCCTCTATACAACCAGCAAGACTAATTTTCCCCTCTCCTTTAAATGCCGCTCCCCATTATGAAGCTTTCTCTGTGAGTTTGTTTCTTCCTCATTTTGTAATCTGAGCCTTCCACCTCCTGATAATGTCTTTCTTACACCACATACTATCTGTGCAAATTCTGGACTATTCCTGGAGTCTGAATGACATTCTAAGCTGCCAAATCTCCAAATTATCTTTATGTTGACAGTGTCTCGCATCCCATAATACCACTCTGCCCCTCTGACTTGCTGCTGCCTCTGATTTTGTGCTTATAGTATAAGAGGATACATTTAGAGTCAGTTCCAGGGAAGGAGAGGGATTTTAGGCTTCTCAAGCAGGTTGGAAAACTCTGACAACAGCATACTTTAAGCATTTACAGTACAAGAAGTTCTACAAAAGATAGAAGGATTATAAATCCTCTACTTTCCCTTAAAAATATTCCAGATTTATGAAATTTTGAATGATTTATGAAATCCTGAATTTTCTTGACAATCCTGAAACACAATTTTCAGCCTGTAAATACGGTGTAAGTAATATTTACACAATCACACTATTTAAACATGACTTTCCTCTCCCTTGCATCTTCTGAGCTTATTGGCCAATTTTGATTTACATGCTGAAACATTTCTTACAGAGTTCCATAAAACAGTCAGGAGAGGAAAGGAAAGTCTACTAGTGACTCTGTTGAGAAAAAGGTTAATACACTCATCCTTCATCAGACAACAGAGAATCCACGTGGGTCCTGGAGGTACCAGACACCAGAATGCATCAGTCTGGCTCTGCATGGAACTTCTTAAGTAATTCTTCACATGACCATGTGGGACACAAAGCAGGTTTTGTTTTGATCAGCTCTGCCCACAGACGCCTTCAGTACCACCTGCAAATGTGGTCTGGCTACTGTGCAACCATCTGCAACATTAGAAATTATGTGTAACAAAGCCAAAGGCAGGACACAGAGAGAAAGCTTAGACTCAAATGGAGCAGCACAATCACAGATCTAATCTGACCTCAGTAAAAGAGCTTTCATAAAAGAAGACTGATATAATAAAAATAGACGGCATGAGGGTTTTCTTTTGGCTTATTTACGTGTCAATTTCTCCCTGGAAACATGCTCCTGGAAACACAATACAAAAAGCAATTAAATGATCATGAGAGACAGATAACCTAACAGGCAAAGGGAAGGATAAAGTCAAGAGACACCCAAGAATAAATGAAAAATTAGCAAGAAATGCTAGTTCTTTTTTATTATGGAAAAAAGTTTAATTGTTATTGCTCATTAAATGCTAATGAAATGTAAATTATCTCAGGTGTGCTATAATTTTCTGTTACTACACTCTGAAAGGCCTCACTTTATCAAGTAAGTCAGGTCAAGACCATTTGTTAGAGCTAAAGATAAAAATGGAGATGTTAACAAATCTCCAAACCTCTCAGTATGATGAATCCTAGAATCATAGAAGGGATTGAATGCTCCAGACTTTAAATTCAAAAGAATGTCAATCCAACCAAATCCTTATTTACCATTTCAGCTTCTTCTTCTCTTTCCTTTAAGCTCTGAAGTTGCTGCTGTAGCTGTTCATTTTCAATGCACTTGGCCTGCAAGCACTGCTTTGCCTCCTTAAACTTTAACTCATAAAATTCTCGTTCTTCTTTCTGCTTCTCTCTCCAGTTCGAAAGTTCTTCATATCGGTCCTTCATAGCTTGGTTGTGCAACTTCATGGCTTCTAAATGGTAGCCAGAGAGAAGACATTGAATCACATCAACACTGTCCATGAAACAGCAGATTTCCACTACACTGAGCTCAGCATTCTTCAGTATCAAATGAGTTGGCAATAATTGGGTATGAAATGTGAGCCTCTGTCTGGCGTACCTTAAATACCAAGCCAAAACTAAACTTATCATAATCTGTTAGTACTATAATAAATAGCTTTAAATCCACTGCTGAAATCACATGCCCACACTTTGTGACTTCTTGACTTTTTCCTACACCAAGAAGTCAGAAGGATTGTTCACAAGAGGTACTTGGTGTCTTGCTGTGTTTGGTATTTACATGATCAGCCCAAACGAAACCACCGAATTGAGCTTCTGAAACTACTAAGACTTGGCAAGGAAAACATTCTAGACTGGTAAGTTACTGCATGGAAACAGATGCTATCAAATCAAATGTCTCAAATATGCCCAACAATGCTCTTCCTCCAATATCTGGTTAAGATTCGATTGCAAGCATTGAAAAAATATAACAAATAACTTACAGCCAAGTCAGTTCCCTGTAAGTAACAAAGTCAGTATGTTACAATATCAGTCTAACTATTGCAAAATGCTTACAAGATTTTTAGGCAGAGTCAATGAAATTATTTTAGATATGCTTTATCTAAAGCAAACAACTCAAAGCTAGTTGCTTAAAAATCCTTTATACTTGTATTTTCCAGTAACTTCCACTACATCCTGATGTCATATGATAAACTACCCATAAATCCTTCACGTTATGAAAAAAAATATAATCTGGAGAATGATTCTGCAAGTTATGAGTTACAGCAGCTGTAAGTATGTCCCAGAACATTATCTTATATAAGACCTTTTAGCAAAATACCAGAGGTACTTCTACAAACAACTTTCCTGCTAGATACCCATGAGACAAAGAACTTGGACCCGGTCCAAAAATGATTCAGGAAGAATTTAAACACTAGTGTAAAATCACAATACAGGAGACATGTGACTTCATGCTCTGCTGTCATATAAACAGTGAGATACCTCTGTCTTTTACACAGAAAATTCTCAGATCCCCTGGGTTTTGCTCTAACCATTTAAAGAAAAAAAACCCTGACACCTAAATTCCTTGGATCCGGAAATAAATCTATCTCACGCAAAGCACTCAAATCATTAGGAATTTTCAGGGAAGGCTATTGGTTTCTCCCAGATGTACCCTGCCATAGCCACCACTCCTTTTTGAAGGTACAGTACCCACCCCTCCTAATGCAGCTTTGGCAAAATGTTTGTAATGGAGCCAACAGCTCTACAATACAAACCAAAAAAATATTTCAGAGGTTGATGAGTGAAAAGCACATCATAGGAAGAGATTTTTCACATCACCTCCTGAAATAAACAGCTCTATACCACTTAAATATAAAACTCTAGAGCAAGTAAGTCACTCTAACACTGGACTGTTCTCCCCCTAATCTACCACACCAATTCAATTTGATGTGTGCTACCAAATATCCTATTGATGTGCCTTATCACACTGGCATTGTCACTTGCAGAGTCGTTTATACAGCGAATGCTACCCAGCAAAGGCAATTAAGCACAGAATTCATACTCATAGGGCAAAACAAACCCTTCAGAAGAGACTCAGGGCTCTTACATTTCAAGACCAGTTCATGTGTGCATTCACCTTTTAACTCATTGTTCTCAGTGATAAGTTCTTTCATCTGCTGCACCATCTCCTCCGGGGTGTAGGTGTTAAGGCAGCCGTGCTGTCCACTCCGTTTTCCATTTTACTCTCGGAATGCTCTCCATTTTCAGCAGGACGGCCCTTCAACTTGCTGGACATCTCCGAAGCAGCTGCTACAAGGTTTGCCAAGAGAAAACTCTCAATTTCTTGCCCAATTGTAAAGAAAGCATAATTACACACTCATTTTAGTAACACACGCAAGCCACATGCCTTATCACAACACACAGGCACCTTCAATCCCTCTGACCCCGCTACACCAGAGTATCCGTGAGTCTACGTTAATTCCTCATGGGCCTAAAACACATGATCCCCAAGACATCTTTCGGGCTAACCAACCCTTCTTCAGGAGCCCATTCCCCTGGGGATGAAACGAGACTCCCGCCTCGCCCACTCCCTCCCCAGCCCTGACAGCACTCGGGCCCTGCCGCCCGCCTGGCCCTGTCGACGCCGCCTTTCACGCTGAGATCCCGTTTCCGCTGATTTTTAACTTTCGTTTTCGCTTTCTTGTCCCCTTTTCCCGTTCTCCGGCATACCCCGCCGCGGTGCTGGGAAGGCTGTAGCGCCTGCACCCACCGCTGCCCAGGCACTGCCGCTCCGTCCCTGGGCCAGAGCGGCCCCGGGGAGCCGCAAAACGGTGTTTCCCCGCCTTGCCCTTCCTTCCCGCAGGCCCACCCCGGATCCGCCGAGTCACCGGGCGAGCCCGGGCACGGCGACCAATGCCCCCCGCTCTGGGCTGGCCTCAGGGACCCCGTCCCCGCTCACCCCTCACGGCGCGCCCATGGCAGCAGCCGCCCCGCTCAGCTGACGGACGGACTGCTCACCCTCCCCCGCCGTCCCCGCCTCCGCCTCCGCCTCCTCCGCGGGGACTTGTTCGCTCCGCACCTCCCACCTCCCGGACACCCAGCGTTCCCTTCCTGCTCGCTTCCCCGGCTCTCGCCCTGAGCTCCGCCAGCCCAGCGGGAGCCACGTCCCCCAGGGAGCAGCAAGGTCCTGTGGGGAGCACTCCCCCTCAGGGGGAAAAATCCTGCGGGTCGATGAGGTTGGAAAAGACCTCTGAGATCTTCGAGTCCAGTTTACTGTACACCACCTTGTCAGCCAGACAGTGGCACTGACTGCTACCTCCAGACTTTCCTTTACAGTCACCTCCAGCGACAGTGTCTCCACTACCTCCCCGGGCAGCCCGTTCCAATGTCTAATCACCGAATACGTGAAGAAATTCCTCCCGCTGTCCAACCTAAACCTCTCCTGTCACAGCTTGAGGCCATGTCCTCTCATCCTGTCGCTGGTTAGCCAGGAGCAGAGCCCGACCCTCACCTGGCTGCACCCTCCTGTCAGGGAGTTGTGGAGAGTNCATTGCAGCTAAAATGTCAGTTTCCGATGTGGAAAATACCAATATTTAATTAAATGACCCCATGGCTTGAAAATAAGCTCTTTTGATTTGATACTTTGCCATCTCATAGGAGTTGTGAACAGTCTGTTGTTTAATGAAATCATGCCTTTCCACGGGCTGATCTCCCCAGCTGCCCTCCAAGTGCCACAGCCAGGGATTCCCCAGCATGAGGGAAAGGAGTCAGGTGCCTGTTGGATGGTGGACACTGGCAGGGAGCAGTCCTTTTACAGGTTCAACATTTAAACAGGGTGCAGCTTACAAATCTCCCAAGAAATAGAGCCAGCAAACATTTGGGACCACCTACATGGCAAAGAACAGGTCTAACCGCAAGTTTATGCATGCTGAGCCTGTAATCCATGAGCTTTCTGCTTACACTGCTAATGAACAGAGTCTGTCTCCTTGTAGGTACAGTGAGATCTTCTCTGCGTGAGGGAATGTGATCTTGGAATTACTGTCATCTCCCATCACTGCATCTATGACTGGGTGTTAGGCAGGAGTGTATGGGAGTAAGAGAGGCAATAAAGAAACCTGTGAGACTGAGGAACAGAATTACTAGCAGCTCATTATGGCTTTATATTAGAGCTCTGAGCTAAGTTCTTGCAGACAGCAAGGCCTTATTGCATGTGCAGCAAAGAAAATTGAGTTTTACTTCTCAGAGGAGTTTAAAGAAACATTTGCTATTTTTTTACCCTCTTGATACCTGTTTGTTCCCTCAGTAATCCCGGGTCTGGTTTTATTACCCAGAATTAATTTTTGGGAACAGATCTTATTTAAGCCACAAATACCCAAGTTTTGGGGGAGCGGCTTAGCTTTTCAGTGTGTGCTTCACTGCCAGTAAGATTTATGTATCTCACAATTCTTTGAAGGTATCCAAATGCAAGAACAGTTCTTGCTTGCAGTTGTTAAATGGAGGTGGGTTGCCTGGAAGCAGAAGTGATAAATCTGATTTTAATTGGAATGAAACACTTTGCTTTTTAAAAACCAAAGAAAAATTAGAGTCCTTGTAGATATGGAAAGGCGATAAATAACCAAAGAGGCCTTGTGAAATATAAAAAAAAATGAGACAATTTGATTTTATTTACATGAAAGAAAAAATGGCTTCTGTCTCAGGAAGATTAAAGTATTTGCATCAAACTCCTGTTGCATATCAGCCTTGTGGGAATATGAGGGATAAAGCAATTGTTTGGGCCCACCTATTCTATTCAGATATTTTTTTCACCACAGTTTCTCATGTGGTGAATCCTTTTGTCCATTCTGCAGGTTACAGGTGACACACAGAAATTAAATGTGTGGGCCATAACATTTGTTTGTAAAAATAGACATTGGTCAGCTCTGGTTCTGAGGGCTCAGATTCAGTCAAGTTACTTAAGAAATTTCCTTGTCCAGCTGAGCCATGGAGTCAGTCTTCATGTATACCCTAATTCCCTAGCAAATGTGGGATAATTCAGTTTAGCTTAGTCTGAAATGTTGGACAATTGTGCTGAATTATCACATCAGTCTGGGCTAACATCTTAGATACTGTTTTTACAGTTATCTGGGAGCTGAGTCCTGAGAATCAGCCAAGGCTTGAACTTTGGAAAGCTTTGGTACAAAGAACACCTCTCTGTGAATATCTCTACATATATACACTCAAGGCTTATGATTTATCCATCTCTCTGTCTGTCGTGGATTATGTGGAACTCATGCCTCTGACTCTCTTATGCTACCTCTACTCTTCCTATCTTTTTAGTCTCAGCATTGCCTTCCTGACTGCTGGTGCAGTAGCTGCTGGAAACTCCTGATGTTGGCCACAATCCCATAGATAATGTACACACATAGCCCAAAGACTGACTTCTCTCTCAGGACACAAGGAATATGCGCTGTCCTGATCTGGATTGCTTCCTCTGAGCAGCTCAGATGCCTAAAGAGGCTTTGCTTTATTCTGCCACAGAACTATCTGCATGTCTGTGGAAGAATTACTAACCTTCATTAATACCTGGGCCTCTTGCCAGTGTAAATGCTGGAGTGTTTGCTGTGACTTCAGATTTGCTGATTAAACTTAATTTCCAACTGACAGGTAATTTGAAAACACCATAAAGATATGTTCCTTGCAGGCTTTGAGCAGATTAAGTGGGGAAGAGTTGTTATAAAGCACATCCAACTTCTGCAGTCAGCAGTACTCTGTGATGAATGTCACCATAACCTCAAGAGAAGTAAGATAATGAAATGCATTCATTTCTTCCAATAATTAAGTGCTACCATGGCCTGGAGAGGGCTCAGAGCCAGCTGATAAAATTTACAGCAAGCAGTGTCAGGCCTTAGATTATCATCTACAGTAAACCAGTTACAAAGAGCATGAAAATCAGATGTATGAGCTGAATGTCTGTCTGCCATTGATAGATGGTATGATGTGCTAAATCTGGGATCATCATGGATTTTTGAATATCAATTCAGTATTGAACCTATTTCTATTGATACTGTTCTTGCCTTCCAAGGGAAGATCATCAAAAAGGAAGTCCAGGAAGCCAAAAAATAACAGAAATAAAACACTAGAAAAAAAGTGACCCAAGGTCCTGTTTTCAGTCTAATAACCCTGCTGTGGACAGCATGTGTGAAGCAAAGGTAGTGCCAAGGACTGTGTCAAACTGCTTTTGGCCCGTTATGTGAGTTTAATGCAGTGGGTTGTGTACCTCTTTCCCTCTCACATACAGCCAAATGGATAACTTCTTTTACAATTGCAGTTATATAACACCCCTGTGCGATGACACAGGAGAGTGAAGATGCTCTAGTACAACTTTGAGATGATCCAATGCCAAGACTGATGGCATGTAGGGAAATTGTAATGTCACAGCTTTATTTTTCAGATTTTTCCTTCCTCTAGTGAGTTGCAGATTGGTTCGTTGGTGCCAAGCTGTTGGAATTCCTCACCAGCAGCTCTGATTTCTTTCTTGAAACCACCTCATTCTGTCACCAGTCAAAAATATTTTCTGTATTTTTTTTCCTAATTAATTTAGTGATTTAAGTCAAACTAGCAAGAATGTCCCACTTATCCTCAGTCTAGCATGAGCAGCAGCCATGAAAAGTATTCCACACTATTTCCTCGTGGTGCCTGGCCCTGCATTAGGAGCTCTGATGACAAAGTCATTTTCTGCCTGTCAGTGAGATGCTTTAGACTTTTTACAGAGGAGAATAGCAAAATGTTAACCACAAGTCTGGTGGTTTTGTGCCTCTGTGTCTGTCAGTGCAGAGGAGATGAACTGACTCATAGCTGTGGAATAACTACCACAGACAGCACTGTAGGGTCCTTGTTCAGGCTGTCTTCTCCTTTTGTGACTGCTCAGCAGATATTGGTGTCAACTCAGGATGCAGTACATTTCACTCAGCAGCTGCCATGCCAAAAATAAGATGGATAAATGTGCGGAAAAGCTAGAGACCAAACCAACCACCATCCTTGTTTTCTCTTTCCAATAGATGGCAGCAATTCTCTTTCCAGATCATCATCGGTTGAACAGGTCAGGAGCTCCAGAATACCAGAAGTGTTTAAAAATACAGGCATCTTTGCCCTTTTCTTTTGCTCTTTCTGAGTGTGAAATTTGCACCAAGAAGGCAGCAGACTGAGAAAATGTCTGAAGCCCTTGGAATGTGGCACTGCTGCCAAGTATAGCCATGCCAGGAAAATACCGGCAGTTCAACGAACAAACACGACCCAGGGCTCAGAGATGGGGGAGGGAGATTTAGTTTTGCCTAAGGATGGTCCAAAGTAAAAGTCGGACTATTTTAGGGTTTAATTGAGAAGGAATTGGAGAGCCATGGAAAAAGGGAATGGAACGTGAGGATTCCAGGTCAGATGGAGAAGTCTCGGACAGCTGAGGAGCAATGACAGTGCACCTTGTGGAGGAAGAATCACACACAGTGGACTGTCCAGCAAAGGAGGCTCCCCTTGGAAGAAGTAACTTCTTAATGTTTATATAAATCTTCAAGAGGAAATTAAACAAGAATGAAGCTGAGGAAGCCTCTCCTCAGAAAGTACTGTGGCAAAAGTCTCTTGCAGCCAAGACTGTTTTCTTTATCCTGAAATGCACCTGTGTTCGTCATTGGAAGAGAACAGCTCCATACCACCAGATGGGCCATGGGGAGGGATGAGCCAGGCTCCCATGATACATTATGACATAAAGAAAGCATTCCTTCCTGGCTGCAAAGAGATGGTCAAAATAAAAATATTTAAGCATAATGTTATTTTAAATGTAAAAAAACATTATATTATTTTTAAAGCATTATTTTAAAAAGCATAACTCTCTACTATAGCCTGGAGGCAAATGAGTTCTTCATTAATTTCACCACTTAAATCCTTTTTAAAAATCTCTTACTAATGTTTTTAGTCATACATTCCCCTTATTTTCTTTTTGCCTCAAATATCTTGCTAGGATTTTTGGTTGAAGAGCTCTTTGACTCCACAAGCTGCTTTCCTGCTAAATGTGGAAAACGTCACTCTAGTCACTCATCACTATTTCTCTTTTTACACAATCTGGAGGACAGAAATAGTGCTACTCCAGTGAACTGAGCTGCACTGGCATTTTTGATGGGATGCAGCAAAGACAGACCGCTAAGAGCACAATTCTAGAACATTATGGAGGTTGTTACAGTACAGAGTTTCCCAATAAGACACCCCAGATCACACTCCTGATAGGAGATAACTGGGTTTTTTTCTAGAGCATCCTCTGGGTCTACAAGCCGTGAACCCTCAAATGTACTCCAGAGGATGTGGGACCATATCCACGTCTTGCTCTTGAGATACTGTGGCTTCTACTGGGTAGAAATGAAGCTTGCAAGCACATCTCATAAATTGCAGCTTTCCCCTGATCATTTAAGGGAAATTCTCATGCTGCAGCCTTGACTTGTCTCTGTGAAGACTGTAGGAATA
>VZTZ01048025.1:0-21750 GCA_013400955.1 Drymodes brunneopygia
CTCAGACATCTCCTGGTTAATATGGGTAGTTTTGGGTCATCAGAGGCTGGACAGAGACAATGCCACAGGCTGCACTAAATCTGCATAATTGGGACCTCATCAGTAACAGCGGAAGCAGCTACAGCTGGAACTCAGAGTGTGACATCTCAGTGTTTGTCCCACAGGTGCAATGAGGCCACAGCCTCTCTCTGGGTGGGGAAACTGTCACCAGCCACCACCAGGAGCTCTCCAGTGTGACCCAGTGGCACAGCTTGGGTGGTGACAGCCACAGCCCTGCCACCAGCCCAGGGTCAGGGGGGTGACAGCCACAGCCCTGCCACCAGCCCAGGGTCAGGGAGGTGACAGCCACAGCCCTGCCACCAGCCCAGGGACAGTGACAGCCACAGCCCTGCCACCAGCCCAGGGTCAGGGACAGTGACAGCCACAGCCCTGCCACCAGCCCAGGGTCAGGGAGGTGACAGCCACAGCCCTGCCACCAGCCCAGGACCAGCCTTTCCTTGGGGAAGCAGAGCTCAGAGGAGCCCTGGAGAAGCAAAGCAAACCCATTTCCTCCTGTGCTCCCACTCCTGAGCCTCTTCCAGGAAAAGCCTCAGAGCTGGCCTGGGGGGGCAGCTGGGGCTGAGCCAGGGCTCTCTGGGGGCTGCAGGAGCTGAAGCCTTTCCAATCAACACCTTGGAGCCGAGTCAAGGGCTGTCAGGGCTCTGATTTACTGAGCACTGTCCCTCTCCCTGTGTGTCCCTGTGACAGCTCATTCCTTTGGGCCTGATGGAGTGCCTGGCTGGCCTCTAACTGCTCTCCCATCCATCTCCCTCCCCACTTTGCTTCCTCAAGAACATTTTCCAAAGGGGAATTTCCATGGCTTGTGGACACCCAGGTTAATTCATGCCAAGTACTTATTCCTGCTGTCAAACAAGAACTCAGCTTTCTCAGAGTCCTTTTGGTGCCCTGAGGTGAGGATGAGGGTGAGGATGAGGGTTGGTGTCAATCACCACAGAGAGGAGACAACAGCACAGATTTGCTGATGCCCCATCCCTGGAATTCAAGGCCAGGTTGGACACTGGGGCTGGGAGCAGCCTGGGACAGTGGGAGGTGTCCCTGCCATGGCAGGGGTGGCCCTGGATGGGCTTTGAGGTCCCTCCCAAGCCAAACCAGGCTGTGATTTTATGGTTCAGACAGGTCTGCAGTGGGAGGGTCTCCCCAGAGGCAGTGTCTGGGCTCCTTTGGAGCTCCATGGAATCAAAGAGGGCATGAGGCACCCAGTTTGTTTTAGGAATTGGCTCAGGATGGGATAAATCATTCCTGCAATTCCCATTTTGCTCCCTTGGTTCGGAATGGAGGGTGGGCAGCTAATTTGGATGGAGGTGTGAACACCCATTTGAAGCCAGAGAGATTTTAAGTTCTGAAGGCTCGGAACGGTGTGAACCCAAATGAACATAACTGCAGGGTGAAGAGGAAGGGGAGGCACACCAACATCACCCCGAGGCTCACTAAAAAGGAACAAGAACAAAAATGCAGAGCCAAGAGCACAGGTTGTGCTGTTGAAGAGGCGTCACAGGTCAGACCCAGCTGGTGGGACCCGCTCCCTCCTTCAGCTCCTGAGCTCCTGCAGCTCCTGAGCTCCTGCAGCGCCGAGCCTGAGGGCCGGGCAGGGCTGGAGCACAGCCAGGTGGAGCACAGCCTTGCTTTGAAGACCAGTTTAAGATCCCGCATTTCCCCAGCGCTGGTGAGGTTTCAAGGACACAAAGACACCTGTGCCTCCGGGGAGGCTGCCTGGAAGCAAATCCCTGCGAGCCTCTGTGCCTTTGGATCTGTTCTGTTCATCGGTCTCACAATGGGAAGCGCTGCAAAGGCAGCCTGGGAGGGGGAGCGCCGTCAGGGAGCGGTGAGATCAGTCTTGTTACTTGTTCGACTGACAAGAATAATGGAAAGGAGGAGGAGAGGGCAGGAGAGAATGCAAAAGCATTAGGCAGGAATTCTGTGAGGCTTGTGCAAGCGAAAATAAACCACGCTCTGCACGCAGTGCCGTTTAACCTCCCGGCCCTGTGACTAATGAATCTCCAGCGCTGAGGGAAGGAGAAAAAGCCCAAACCAGCACCACAACAACGACAAAAAGCGGCTGTAAGCCACAATGAACTGGGCAGCAGCAGCACAGGCTCCGTGCTTCTCCCAGTCTGCTCCGGCAGGGCATCTCCGGGGCCATCGGCGGGACAGGGACAGCGACAGGGACAGGGACAGGGACAGCGACAGGGGCAGGGACAGGGACAGGGACAGGGACAGCGACAGGGACAGGGATAGGGACAGGGACAGGGACAGGGACAGGGACAGGGACAGCGACAGCGACAGGGACAGGGACAGGGACAGGGACAGGCTCGGCACAGGGCTCCCATTCCCGGCCATTGTCTGCCTGATAAAGACTTTAATTGGAGTGTTTATGTTGCCAGTTCTCCAGCAACACAAATCTCTGCTGATAATGTGTTTTAAGGGACCAGAGGTAACATTTGGAAGATAAATGTGATGTCAGCTGCCCACTGGGTTACACAGACATTACGGCCAGCTAAGGATTCATTATCTGTAGTATTTTGAGGGTTTTTAATGGGTTTTCCAGGCATCCAGCTCTGTTTTTTATGGAACTTTGCCTCTTTCCTCTGCTTTTAGATACCAGCTGGGATTATCAACTGATGTAAATCAAGCAATTCTCCTTGCCTGCCTTGCGTGGGGTCTGGTGCAGGATCCTGAACAGCAGAGGTACCCTGAGAACAGAACACTGCTCTTCTTATTGTAGCCTGGGGGCTGGGGCTGGAGCCCCTCTGCTCTGGGGCCCCTCTGCTCTGGGAGAGCTGGGAATGTTCCCCTGGAGAAGGGAAGGCTCCAGGGAGAGCTGAGAGCCCCTTGCAGGGCCTGAAGGGGCTCCAGGAGAGCTGGAGAGGGACTGGGGACAAGGCCTGGAGGGACAGCTTGCTTTGCAGCAGGGGCTCATGGAATCACTCGGCTTGGAAAGGCCCTCCAGGATGCTGAGTGCCAGCTCTGTGTGCAGGGGTGGCTCCGGGCACACCCCTGGCCTTGGCAAGGGGCAGCAATGTCCTTCCCCCCCTGGCAAGCACGGGCTGTCTCCAGTACTCGATTAACATGAGAAAGTGAGCCCAGCACAGACTGAGTGGGGTTAAGTGCTGGTGGGACTGTCCCAAAGTGCCTCCTGAGAGCCTGGGAAAGTGGGGCAGCGAGGTCCTGAGTGTGCCATGGAAAGAGGGACAGGAAAGAAAACTGCTCTTCCAGCTCCATTGGTCTGCCCAACATCTTTCATTGGGAGCTGCCCATCAGGGAGATGCACTTCCAGGCAGGAGAATATCATCCCCCATCCCTTAAAGTGAATTTGAATCTGCTTCATGGAGGTTTCTGGGATTCCTCCTCTACACAGTTCAAAACCTCTCAGGTGAGTGAGAAGTTTCTTTGTGTCTTTACAGCTGGATTTCAGCAGTAGCAGTGCTGGAAGCCTCCAGTTTGTCCCCCAAAAGCCCACATTTGTCTAAGATCAGAAGAAAAGCAGAAGGAATATTTTCCCTTCAAAGGTGATAAGAGGTGAAGTTTCCCCCCACGATTTCTGCTCTGCTCTGGTTGTTTCCTTCCAGCTTCCAGAGCCGTCAGACTCAATTGAGCTTGGCAACACAGAGACAGAAAATATTTAGAATTGGCACTGGCTTTATTTTCAGCCTTCCAAAGGCAGTCCAGAAGGGGAAAGCAGACTCTCAAGATTTATATGTTCTTTGAATAAGCAGTGAGCAGAGCTTTTAATTGATCACAGCTCATTTAAAGTGGGAGCTGAGCAAACCTGGGGCTGTCGCAAGGCCAGGACTAACAAAGATGCACTTCCCCCATGCCCTGGGAAATCCCAGTGCTGTTGGTGAGACCCTCTGCTGTTGGAAAATTCTGACTCCTGGCAGATCCTTCCACCTCAGATCCCTTGGAGTGGCTGTGCTGGGCACGGCACAGCCCTGGGCTCGTGTGCAGGTTCCAAGTGTCACAAAGTGATGTCTTTGGGATCTCTTTATGGCCATCCCTGATGAGAGCTGCCCTGCCCCTTCCAGGTGATTGCAGAGGTGTGTGGGAGGAGCAGGAGCACCAGCAGGATGACCTCCAGATGATTCCCTTTAACCCTGAGACTTTTCCATTTTAAACCAGTCTGTGAAGGGCTGCCTGAGCAGGGATGCTAAAAAGGGGATTTTCACAAAGGAAAATTTCTCCTCTCTTTCCCCCTCTTCTCCAAAGAGAAAGGAAGTGTTGTCTTCTCTTCTCCCTCTCATTTTGGGCTGTAATCCCTAAATCATGGCTGCCCTTGACATTGCTGGTGACCAGCAAAATCCAGGGGAAGAAAGCAGAAATTAAAAGTAGTCATTGACCAGCTTGGACCAAATGTTGTGTAGAGACCTGTGAGTCATTTTTCACAAGGAATTCAATTAAAAGAGGAGGGATGGGGGCTGGGGGTTATTGGAGAATTTGGGCTGAGTGTAGCTGATGGTTGAAACTGAAAATAGACGTAATGGGATGATGGAAATGAAATGTCAAAATATTTCTTTTCAACCTGTCTTATGTTTCACATCAGAAACACCAGAGCACGTTCAAAGCAAAACCTTTCAGCTTCCATTTGTCATTTGAATTTCTTTCATAGTGGACCTGGTTATTCTTAAAAATGTAGAAATTAAGCAAAAAATTTAATTAGGAGGAAAAGGGAAATATTTTGGGTTGACCCTAAATGATCATTTTTCTGGTTTCTTTTCATTTCTATGAAAATAAGAGGGGAAATAGTTGGGCTTGACTTATTTCAGTTGTTTTTCATTGATTCCAGTAAAATCAGGGGCCTGAAGAAAAAATTATTCACAAGCTCTGAACCTTGCTCTGAACCAGGCAGTACCTCCTGGGGGCGTGGGCTGAGTGCCTTCTCCTGATTATAAATAGTCTGTGCTCATAGACAGTAATTGAAAACATGAAGATGTGAGAAAAGAAAAACAGAAGAAAAAAAAAATCCTCCTGGGCTTCTCAGCAGTTCCCTGCAGGAAGGTCTGGCAGGTCTCACCCCCCTGGGGGTTCAGCTGGGAGCACATCCAGGGATGGACAGGGCTGGAGAGAGCCCTGGGACAGGGGATGGGGTGTGGGGAGGGTGAGGAGAGAGCAGGGCAGGGACAGGAGCCAGGGAATGGATCCCACTGCCAGAGGCAGGGATGGATGGGATGTTGGGAATCAGGAATTGTTCCCTGGGAGGGGGGGGAGGGGCTGGGCTGGAATTGCCAGATTTGCTGTGGCTGCCCCTGGATCCCTGGCAGTGCCCAAGGCCAGACTGGATCCACCTGGGACAGTGGGAGGTGTCCCTGCCATGGATGGGGTGGGAATGGGTGGGCTTTGAGGTCCTTCCCACCCCAAACCATCCTGGGAGTCTCTGATGGTTTTCTGGAGGTGGAGCAGGTCCAAGGCAGCCCCTGTCACGTTGCCACTGAGAGATGAAGGTGCAAACACCTCCCCACCACAGGAACAGTGGGGGTGGAAAGGTGGAAAGAGAAGATTTCCAGACACCCCAATGCAAAACTTCTCAGGAAATGTCCCTTGCAGCCTCTGACTGTGCTGGGGCTGTTGGCACTGAAATCTGAGCAGTCTGGGGTTTCCTTTCCTCACACGTTTGGGTTCTCTGGAGAGTCCTCTGTTCTGTGTCCTGTCACCTCAGCACTGAGCCCACACTCCACACCTGCCCTCATCACACACAGCAACTTCAGTCATACAAAGAAGGAAAAAAAAAAAAAAAGGGAATAAAAATCAACCGAAACAACAACCTAAGAAACACCTTTAAGAACACAGTTTCCTCCCCAGGAGCAGAGGGACAGCACAGCAGAAGAGGATCTTTGGAGGAAAGGAGCAGCCAAACAGGCAGCAGCTCTCTGCCCTGAGGCTGTGAATTGCAGTGTCCCACCCCTGCTCTCAGCCTGATTTCTGGGCAGCTTCAACACAAAAAAAAAATTGCAAACTAATCAATCCACACTCTGTGCTGCTCTAGAGAACACTTTGGGGAAATTGCTCGTCTGTATTGTCTGTCACAGAGCGAGAGGAGAAGAGAGACATCTTTGTCCATGAACATTTTATTTCACAGGCTCCCAGACAGGACCAGAAAGGCCTGGGGGCAGGGTTGGTGCTCACCCCTCTGACATCAGCTCCAGCAGAGCTGCTGGGTGTGCACCATGGACACCAGGAGAAACCAGGCTGGGCTGCTCATTGCACAGGAAACACTGAATCCTGATTTATTGTTCTCCAGGAATGAGGGAGAGAGATGGAGGTCAGACAGCACAAAATCCAGAGAGATAGGAGAGGTGAGTCAGCTGGGGTCAAGAAACGTGTTTGCTGTGGGAAATCTTCCTCCTTCAACATTGCAGAGCAAAGGGGCCTCCCATGCCAGGGCCATGAGCCCGTGGGGGCTTCTCCTGGCTCCTCCATCTCCTGGTTCTTCCTTCTTCTGGTTCTTCCATCTCCTGGCTCCTCCATCTCCTGGCTCCTCCATCTCCTGGCTCCTCCATCTCCTGGTTCCTCCATCTCCTGGTTCCTCCATCTCCTGGTTCCTCCATCTCCTGGCTCTTCCATCTCCTGGCTCTTCCATCTCCTGGTTCCTCCATCTCCTGGCCCCTCCATCTCCTGGCCCCTCCATCTCCTGGATTTCCACTGGAGCAGGTATCTGGACAAGGCTGGCAAACCAGAGGCAGAGTTCAGCAGAAGGAAGATCCTTGTCAGAGGAACCAGAGTTTCTGATGAAAACCACAATGAGTCCAGAGTACAGGAGTGGAGAGTCATTGAATTATGGAAGGGTTTGGGATGGAAGGGACCTTAAATCCCACCCAGTGCCACCCCTGCCATGGCAGGGACACCTCCCACTGTCCCAGGCTGCTCCCAGCCCCAGTGTCCAACCTGGCCTTGGGCACTGCCAGGGATCCAGGGGCAGCCACAGCAAATCTGGGCACCCTGTGCCAGGGCTCTTCCCCACACAGGGGAAAATCTCTCCCCAATATCCAATCTAAACCTCCCCTCCTCCAGCCTGAAGCCATTTCCCCTGGTCCTGTCAGACTCTGGTGAGTGGTGCCACAGGAGGAGCAGGGGAGAGCAGAGCACCTTCCCTTTGAACCACAGAAGGATCTTTGGGAGTACAAGGCAGGGAAAATAACTGCAGCTCTTGTGTGGATGTCCATCCCTGCCTCTGTTTGGCCTCCTGGAGTGGGCAGAAAATCATCCCGTCTGCTGAGCTCCTGGGGGAGGAAGCTGTGCCTATCCCCAGCCCAGGGGGAGATGAACCACGAGGGGATATTTTATAATTGGCATTGGAAGCAAAGAATATCCTCCAGTGCTTCCCTGGAGCAAAGCCATAACAACGTGTCATTTTAAAAGCTGTGAGAGTAAATGTGAGAGAATAAAGGCCTGGAAAATAATGCTCTCCCTCACTTTTGGAGTGGCTATTGGAAACACCAACTGGAGAGCACAGAGTGAGATCTAGCATGCTGTGGTGTTTGAAAAAAACAAACCCAGAAAATGTCCTGGTTAATGAAATGGAAGAATCTCTTCTAATAAACTGGAAAGTGCTCTCTGAAGGAGTCACACTGTGAGTCATGCCCTGGGAGGGGATACAGGGCACAAATGTGTGGGCCAGCAGTCACAGCGATCACAGAAACAGGGAATCACACAATGGTTTGGGTGGGAAGGGACTTAAAAAATCCTCCAGTGCCACCCCTGCCATGGCCAGGGACACCTCCCACTGTCCCAGGCTGCTCCCAATGCCCAGCCTGGCCTTGGGCACTGCCAGGGATCCAGGGGCAGCCACAGCAAATCTGGGCACCCTGTGCCAGGGCCTGCCCACCCTCCCAGGGAACAATTCCTGCCCAATCTCCCATCCCTCCCTGCCCTCCTTCAGCTTCAGGCCTGAAAGTCAGCAGAGGAAGCATTGCCTGTGCTTTGGCCTGGCAGGAGGAGGGAAGTGCCAGAGGGAGGGGCCCTGGAGTGCCCTGGGCTCCCTGAGTGTGAGGGGAAGAACTGTGACATCCATCCCTCCACCCATCCATCCCTCCCTCCATCCCTCCCTCCATCCCTCCCTCCATCCCTCCCTCCATCCCTCCCTCCATCCCTCCCTCCATCCCTCCCTCCATCCCTCCCTCCATCCCTCCCTCCATCCCTCCCTCCATCCCTCCCTCCATCCCTCCCTCCATCCCTCCCTCCATCCCTCCCTCCATCCCTCCCTCCATCCCTCCCTCCATCCCTCCCTCCATCCCTCCCTCCATCCCTCCCTCCATCCCTCCCTCCATCCCTCCCTCCATCCCTCCCTCCATCCCTCCCTCCATCCCTCCCTCCATCCCTCCCTCCATCCCTCCCTCCATCCCTCCCTCCATCCCTCCCTCCATCCCTCCCTCCATCCCTCCCTCCATCCCTCCCTCCATCCCTCCCTCCATCCCTCCCTCCATCCCTCCCTCCATCCCTCCCTCCATCCCTCCCTCCATCCCTCCCTCCATCCCTCCCTCCATCCCTCCCTCCATCCCTCCCTCCATCCCTCCCTCCATCCCTCCCTCCATCCCTCCCTCCATCCCTCCCTCCATCCCTCCCTCCATCCCTCCCTCCATCCCTCCCTCCATCCCTCCCTCCATCCCTCCCTCCATCCCTCCCTCCATCCCTCCCTCCATCCCTCCCTCCATCCCTCCCTCCATCCCTCCCTCCATCCCTCCCTCCATCCCTCCCTCCATCCCTCCCTCCATCCCTCCCTCCATCCCTCCCTCCATCCCTCCCTCCATCCCTCCCTCCATCCCTCCCTCCATCCCTCCCTCCATCCCTCCCTCCATCCCTCCCTCCATCCCTCCCTCCATCCCTCCCTCCATCCATCCCTCCATCCATCACCCGATCCCTTCGTTCAGGGTGAAGAAGCCTGGACAGTGAGGATTTAGGCAAAGCAGAGTTTGGCAGTATTTCTCCCAGGAAGTGATTTAGTAAGTTAAAAAGTGACCGTGCATCCAGGGGGGAGTTTCTAAAATATTTACAATTACATCATTTATAAGAGTGATTTGAGAGGAATTAATTTTTTTTTAATGTGTGTGTGTAAATGTCTCCTTCCTTTGAAAAGACTCACATTGCTCATGTGAGTGAACCTGGGGAAGCTTTTTTAGCCAAAACCTCACAGAACACTGGGTTCAGTGAAAGGTTGATTTTTTTTATCCTTGAAAGAACAGAAGCTCTTCTGTTTTGATTTCATCTCTGTTTTCAAGAAAGAACAAAACATTTGGTAACCACATCCACCTTAAAGGCTCGTGAGGTCAAAGTCTTGGAATATCTTAGAAAACTTGGAAGTGGTCTCTAAAGTTCCAGTTCAAACCTTCCCCTGGGCTGTTCTTGCACCCTCTGAGATAATGAACCAATGGACGACACCAACGTCAGGGCCCTGGAGAGGTGTGAGAAACCCCTTTGAAATTGATGCCAGTTTCTGGCTCTGAATTCTCCAAATTGTTGTGACAGCTGCCAAGGGCAGATCCAAATTCCTCCTAATCCAAGACAAGATCTGAGCACTTTGAAATGGGACTTGATTCGAAGCTTGGATGTGAATTCTGCTGGAAACACCTCCCCCCTGTCCTGCAGTGATGCTTCAAAGAGCATCAAAGCCACCAGAACATTCCACCAGGACAAATCCAACTTGAGCAGTGGATTTCTTCTTTGAAATTTGGATTTTCACTGCTGGTTAGCAAAAGGACAAATATGTGACAGGAGGAACGTGCACAGGAAGGTTGTTTGCTCTGGGATGGTTCTGTGGGTTTGCTCCAGCACCTCCCTGCCACACCACAGGAGACTCAAACTGGGCTGACTGGGGGCCAGGCAGGGATCTGGTCCTAGCAGGACCTCAGGTGCAGAAGATGATCCCCCCAAATCCAAGTGAGAATGGAACTCAGTTCCCTGCTGGTTTGTACCATCCCAAGACTTTGGGATCCCTAAGGTTGGAAAGGTCATCCAAGATCATCCAGTCCAACCTTTGACCAAATCCTGAGTAAATGAATCTGTTCCCAGCCCAGAGCTGAGCTGGGCTTGCTCCTGACCCTGCTGCTGGAGGCACCTTCACACCCCAGCACGGCCTCCAGGCCTCACAGGTCACTGCTGTCCCCCACAAAGAACACACCTGAGTGGCTTCCAGGGCTTTGGGGACCACAGAATCACAGAACAGTTTGAGTTGGAAGGGACTTTAAAGATCCCTCTTGTTCCACCCCTGCCATGGCAGGGACACCTCCCACTGTCCCAGGCTGCTCCAAGCCCCAAACCTGGCCTGGGACACTGCCAGGGATCCAGGGGCAGCCACAGCTGCTCTGGGCACCCTGTGCCAGGGCCTCTCACTCTCCCAGGAAAGAACCTCCCCTGCTCTCCCATCCCAGCCTCCTGTGTCAGTCTGAGCCCTTCTCCTGCAGTGACTCTGCCCGGGCTGAGCCCAGCCCTGGCCCCACGGGTTCTGTGGGTGCAGCTGGAGATGCCATCCCTGAGCCTTTGCTCCAAGCCCAGTCCCAGCAGCCAGGCCAGCTCTTCCTGGCCCTGAGTGCAGCTCTGGCAGCTGCCTGGCCCCAGGGTTGGATGAGAGGAAGCAGCCCCGGGGAGCTCTGGAGTCTCACACGTCCTTTGGCAGCATCCTGAGAGCCACAGACACAACACTGAGCTGCTCACGGCTGAGAGATGGAAAACAGGGCACATCATGGGATCCAACCCCAGCCTGAAATCATTCTCTTTGTAGCCTGGATGGAAAGCATGGATGGAGGAGCACTTTACCCCAGGAAATCTCTGCTCCGTGGCTGCCCCTCGGGGAGCAGCTCTGGCTGCTGCTGCTGACTCTGCAGGTGGAGCATCTGCCCCTCTGCTGGGGCAGGACTCCAGCACGATCCAGCCCAGCCTGGTTTGTGCTGTACAACACAGACAGCACTGTGGGCTGCTGGCTTTTGGAAGGGGGCCTGGAAAAATGTAAATACCTGCTGGAAATCAGCTCCCATGGAGCTGGGGCTTTGTGTTTTCTTGTGGAAGGCTCCCTGCCCGTGGCAGGGGTGGAACAGGAGGGTCTTCAAGGTCCTTCCCAGCCCAAACTGTTCTGTGAGTCTGTGAAATCTCCATTCCCACTGAAGCCACTGTGTTTCCCCAGCCCTGTGTGGGCAGGTCATACAGCCCTGCTCATTTCTGCAGGGACCTGGTGTTTGAGGCTGAGACCAGAACCAGTGAAACACCTCAGAAACAACTCCTGCAGAGGGATCTGCCTGGCAGGAGAGGGACAAACAGCCCTGGACATCAAACACTGCTGCTGCTGGTTTGTTATGGGGCATTGGTCTAACCCAGAGAGCAGCTGCCATTGCAGAGCCACAGGAAGGTGCCATGATCAGCCTTTGGATCTCCAGGGCAGGAACCTGCTCTCAGCTGTCATTTTGCAGAGCCACAGGAAGGCCCGGATGATCCTTTGGGTGTCTCCAGGGCAGGAACCTGCTCTCAGCTGTCATTGCAGAGCCACAGGAAGGTCCCAGGATGATCCTTTGGGTGTCTCCAGGGCAGGAACCTGCTCTCAGCTGTCATTGCAGAGCCACAGGAAGGTTCCAGGATGATCCTTTGGGTGTCTCCAGGGCAGGAACCTGCTCTCAGCTGCTCCTCAGAGCCAGTGGAGCTCAGAAGACACTGTTCATGAGCAGATGTTGACATAACCCGGGACAGGAGGAGCTGAACCCCAAACCCCCTGTTCCTCCCCTGTGACTGAGGGAGATCTCGGTGCCTGTCACATATTTGGAGTTCCAGGCCCGTGTTTACAGGGAAGGCACATCCCAGGCACACCCGAGACAGGACAGGACAGGACAGGACAGGACAGGAGGAGCCGTGTGGGGAGGGAACAGTCCTGCACTGGGGCTCTTTGCTGTCTCACCATGCACAGGGACTGCCAGCACCTGCCTGTCCCACAAACACCTGTGAGTGCTGCCAGCAGGGGCGTGGGACAGGAATGGGAGCCATCAACCCTGGGAAGCAGGAGGGTTTGAAAACAAGAGCCCAGTTGCACAGGAGATGTATTTTATTCCTGCAAAAGCAGTTCTGTGCAGTGGTTTCTCACCCTCGAGCAATTCTGCGGTCCCTGGCACCTCTCCTGAGCACCGCTCGTGTTCACAGCCGGGGAAACTGAGGCAGGCGGTGGGAGCGGCACGGACAGCTCCAAAGCAAAGGGCTGAACGCCAGGCCGGTGCTTTGGGCATTGGGAAATGTTCCTGCCTGGATGTGGCGCTGCTCCCTCTCCAGCCTGGGAGGCAGAACACGGTCTGCAGGTGACAGCCGGCTGCAGATTTAAGGGAAAGGGGAAAGGAGGAAGATTAAAGGACAGAACCAAAGCTCATCCCCTGTGGCGTCTTTGACACAACCATTTCCCTTTGCAAAGTACCAAACATCCATTAAGGAAGCTTTTAGGACCGGCCCTTCTTTTGTCTTACAAATGAAAGCAGATGCTGAACCCCCGGGAGTGGCGGCACAAACCAAGCACAGATTCGCCCCCTGAACCTGCCAGCAGCCAGGGCCCCTCAGCAAGGTCCTCCCGGGACCATCCATCACCTCACGAAATTGCTGCTGCTCTAATTAAAAGAGAGACCGTAAAGGTTTGGATTCTTTATCAAATATTGGAAAGCAAAGGCACTCCCTGCCAGAGTGATTGAGGTCCTCGCTGCAATTCATAAAGAGGAGTTTCTCTCAATAAGCACCAGTGATGGATCATGGAGGGGTTCTGCTTCTCAGGAGCAAAGGGGCTGATTCTGCATGATCAGAGCATGGAAAGAGTTTCATTTTTGTAGTCTTGCTTCTACTTCAATAATGGCTTGTGAGAGGAGAGGGCCACTTCTCATCCAGCTGTGCCATGAAACAGATCCCAGCTTTGTTCTTTCACATGAAAGAAAAGGATCCAGGGCTGTATTTATTTGCTGCCTTTTCCTCTGAGCATCTCCATCTTCTCAAGGCCTGTCCCTGCTGCAGCAGTACTGAGAGTGAACCTCCAAACCAAAACTCAGGGGAGTTCTTGATCTTTCCCCTTGCAGTCACCCATGTCAGGGTATGGGATGAGCACACAGCTCCTTCCCAATGCTCTCCTCTCCTGACAGAGCAGCTGTTTAGGCTCTGGTTTATGGAGGGTTTGAGCTGTGGAGGAAATCATAGAATTAGGAAAGAGAAATGTGAGATATTTTTTTCTTTTAATTGAGCAGATTTCCATCAGAAAAAAAATTCCCTAAAATGACTGTGGGCAATGTGTTCATGTTTCATCACTGAAACTGAAATCATCCTTCACTCCTCAGTGGCAACCTTTGTCAGCTTCCAACGAATCTCTTGAGATGTGAAGGGAGTTTTGTGCTGAGCACAGAACCACGGGATATCCTGAGCTGGGAGGGACCCACAGGGATCCTCCATCCATCCCCTGGCCCTGGCCAGACCCCCCAACAACCCCACCCTGGGCATCCCTGGGTGTCCAAACACTCCTGGAGCTCTGGCAGCCTCGGGGCCGTGCCCTGGGGAGCCTGGGCAGTGCCCAGCACCCTCGGGGGGGAGAACCTTCCCCTGATGTCCAGCCTGGCCCTGCCCTGGCACAGCCCCAGCCGTTCCAGCTTTGTGAAGAAAAGCGAATCCTTTGCCCTTTCATTCCCCCTTCCCATCCCATCCTCCTCCCCCTGCCCCGCATCTCTCCAGGGCTGCCTGAGCCTTGCTCCATTTTCCATCCCAGCTCCTGTTTTCCCACCCTGCTGGCAGTTTTGGGGAGAAACTTGTGGAGCCCTCGCATTGCAGTGCAGGGGACTCGGAGTCACTGAGTGCCGGCGTCCTTGAAGCCGGAGCCTCCCCCTGATTTAAAACTGAGCCTTTATGAGAAGTTAAGGACAAAACCCTTCCCTTACAGCAGCACTCCCTGTGACAGCCTCGCTAATTAGTTGTTATTAACAGTGATAACGGAGCTCTCCGATCTAATCGACAGCAGGTTATGGTAATTGCAGGGATTCGGCGGCTCTGGGAGCTGCGGCTCTGGGGACACCCGGGTTTGTCAGGCAGCACTGCCAGGGCAGCCTCAGGGCACTGCCAGCCCAGCCCAGCCCCAGCAGCACTGCCAGCCCAGCCCCAGGGCACTGCCAGGGCAGCCCCAGGGCACTGCCAGGGCAGCCCCAGGGCACTGCCAGGGCAGCCCCAGGGCACTGCCAGGGCACTGCCAGGGCAGCCCAGCCCAGCCCCAGGGCACTGCCAGCCCAGCCCAGCCCCAGCAGCACTGCCAGCCCAGCCCCAGGGCACTGCCAGGGCAGCCCCAGGGCACTGCCAGGGCANAATCACAGCACAGGGGGGATCAGAGGAGGATCAATCACAGCACAGGGGGGATCAGAGGAGGATCAATCACAGCACAGGGGGGATCAGAGGAGGATCAATCACAGCACAGGGGGGATCAGAGGAGGATCAATCACAGCACAGGGGGGATCAGAGGAGGATCAATCACAGCACAGGGGGGATCAGAGGAGGATCAATCACAGCACAGGGGGGATCAGAGGAGGATCAATCACAGCACAGGGGGGATCAGAGGAGGATCAATCACAGCACAGGGGGGATCAGAGGAGGATCAATCACAGCACAGGGGGGATCAGAGGAGGATCAATCACAGCACAGGGGGGATCAGAGGAGGATCAATCACAGCACAGGGGGGATCAGAGGAGGATCAATCACAGCACAGGGGGGATCAGAGGAGGATCAATCACAGCACAGGGGGGATCAGAGGAGGATCAATCACAGCACAGGGGGGATCAGAGGAGGATCAATCACAGCACAGGGGGGATCAGAGGAGGATCAATCACAGCACAGGGGGGATCAGAGGAGGATCAATCACAGCACAGGGGGGATCAGAGGAGGATCAATCACAGCACAGGGGGGATCAGAGGAGGATCACAGCACAGGGGGGATCAGGGGAGGATCACAGCACGTTCCTCTTTGCTCTTGCTTTTTTACCCAAATTCCAGAGGTGTCTGGAGACCCCACTGAGATCAGCACCTTGTCAGGCACATCCTGGAGGAGCTGAAGGCTGCTCCAGGGGACTGGGAACACAACAGGGGCAGGGAGGAGGAATCCACAGCATCTGTGAGGTTGGAAAAGACCCCTGAGATCACTGGAGGGATTTCAGAGCCCTGTGCATGTGGCACTTGGGGACACGGGGCAGTGCTGGCCCTGGCAGGGCTGGGGATGGGTGGCCTGGGGGATCCCAGGGGTCTCTCCTGATTCCCTGCTCTGAAGGTGCTGCCCTCCTGTGCTGAGGGGTCCCTGGGACACGAGCTGGGGGAACAGCTCAGCCAGCCCTGCCATGGCTTGGCTGTCCCTGGCTCTGCACTACAAACAGCCTCTATGGCAAATCCAGAGTGATCCAGAGCTGACATTTAGGAGGGATTTTGGTTCAGAGGGGTTGGAATAAGAGGTGCAAATACTGATAAATTATCTTCCTCGTTTTCTTCTCTCTCACAAAGCAGAAGAAAAATGCCACCGACTCAATTTCTATAATGTTCTGTTTTCATCTGTAAGAAGGAAATTTTCAAGCTTAGGTGCCAAAAGCAGGAAAATTAAATCTCTATTTAGACAGTTAAATAAGAGGCTCAATTTTCAAAGGCACAATACTCTGTATTCTTAATTGCTGCCAGAAGTGACTGAGACCTTACTTTACTTTTAAAAGTGTTATTTCTAAGTCCATAAAGAAAACTTTCTTATTTGTGAGCATCTCAACAGAGAATGTCCACCAGGTAATGAAGGACAGGTGTGCACTGGCAAACAACGTGCTGGTTTTTCCTTTTCAAATTCAATTCCTCACAATAGGAAACTGAGATGGATTCAGGAGCAAAGGAGAAATCAGAGGGCCCATGCTCAGCTCCTCTTCCACTCCTCTGCACTGAGGGGCTGCACCCAAACTACTGCCAGGGGAAATCAGGAAATCAGGAGAAGGGGCTGGAGAATTCCTGAGGGAGCTGGGAAGGGGCTGGAGAATCCCTGAGGGAGCTGGGAAGGGAATGGAGAATTCCTGAGGGAGCTGGGAAGGGGCTCAGGCTGGAGCAAAGGAGGCTCAGGGGGGACCTTGTGGCTCTGCACAAGTCCCTGACAGGAGGGGGCTCAGGGGGGATTGGGGATCTGTTCCCAGGGAACAGGGACAGGAGGAGAGGGAACGGCCTCAGGCTGGGCCAGGGGAGGCTCAGGGGGGATATTGGGGAAATTCCTGCATGGAAAGGGCAGGGGGGGAGTCCCCATCCCTGGGGGATTTCAGAGCCCTGTGCATGTGGCACTTGGGGACACGGGGCAGTGCTGGCCCTGGCAGGGCTGGGGATGGTTGGACTTGCTGGTCTCGGTGGATTTTTCCATCCCAAATGATTCTGTCATTCCAGGTTTGCTCTTAACCCCATTTCCCCACTTTATGGAATGAGCTCCTTGCTGGGGTCACCCACCTTTAGTCCCAGCTTTAAGCCCTCCCTGACAGCAGCTGCTCCCACCCAGACAGCTCTGACTGCATTTGTCACTGCACCCAGGGCACTGAGCCAGGCTGGCCACGGAGAATCCTCAGTGCCTGCAGGAGGACGAGGCTGTGCCCACACTGGGCCACACAGAGCAGGGAGAAGCTTTTAGGGAAATACTTCCAAATCCCAGCAAAAGGATGAGAAAACCTTCGTTTAAACTTGCTTTCGACTTCCCCACACACAATGTAACTTCTGCTCACACCTGGTCCCCTTCCTGAGCCACGTACATCCCTACATTCCCCAGGTTTTAAAAGGATAATTCTCTTCTTCTACAACCTTTGTTTCAATGCTGATCTCAGTGCTCAGCACAGGCAGGGAGGTCTCTGAGCAGACAGGAGGGAATGTCAGGGTTCAAGCCTCAGGATCTGACCTTGACTGGACCAAGGCATGGAGGGTGTGGAGCTGGGCCTGGTGCTAAACCCTTGCCATCATTCCTCCCCAAATGCCAAGAGCCAGGATTAACCCTGAGGGAGGCTCAGCTGCTCTGAGATAACTCAATGCACGCTGGAAGGGCTATCAGGGTCAGAAAGCAAACGAACACACAGCCCATAATTCTGAGGGGAAATGGAGATTTGTCATGAGCCAGTGACAAACAGCTCATGGTGTTTGGTGCTGGGATGAATAACAGTGTCTGGAGAAGGGCTGTCACCTCGTGGTGGCTGAGCTTTGTCCCCTTGTCCTTCTGGGAGTGCCAGCAGAGCCCCGTGGGGAATGTTTGCAGTGCCAGCCCTCCACAGCACAGGACCCTGCTGGCCAGGGGCTGCCAGCAGCCCTGAGACCACTCCAGCCACCCCCAAACTAAAACAAGCTCCAAAAGCAAATGCTCAGACTCACCAAGAGGGTTCCCCCAGGGGAAGGTGATTCTTGGCCCCAGGTTGTGTTCTGTGCTGTGTTTATGCTCACGTTGACTCTGAGAAGAAGGTTTCAATGTCTGTGATGTTGTGCAAACACTGAACAAGTGAAATTTCTTTTCCAGAAAGCACCAAGGGCACCAAACCCACATTTCAGGGTGAAAGTTGTTCAAGCAGCTGCTGTTTCTGGAAATACAAATAAAGTGGTGCTGCTGTATCACTGTTCTCATAACGCTGGGGCTGTTCTGCAGCACCTGGTGCCTCCAAAAACTGCGTGGGATGAACTATGGGTCACTGGTGTGCTGGGCAGGGAAGGGCCAAAGGTGCACTGGGGATGGCTGGGGGAGGCTCTGTGCCCTCCAGGACGCCCCTGCTTTACCCCAGACAAGGCTGGCAAATCTCAGCTGTGAACCTTGGCCACCTGGACAAGGCAGCAGGGCACAGGCTGCTCCCTGGGTTATTACAGGAAAGTTTGGAAATGAACACAAGATCCCCCTGTTATTAACAGAGGGAGGAGGGAAGGAAAGCATTTCAGCAATAAAAACATCAGTCCCTGGTTTATTTAAAAAATACTAAAACAATGAGCTGCAAATGGGGAATCCAGAAAACGCCTTTGATAAATGTCAGTACTTTTAAATTAGGACAAAGGAATTAGAAAAATGGAGGCTTATGTTTAATTCACTTGAAAGCAAATTAAAGGGTTCGGCTTATGGATGAAAGAGAAATTAGGTTATTTTTTTCCCTGAGAGTTACCAAGGCTACTGCAGCCCAGGGAGAGCCACCCAGCTTGGGGAGCTGCTGTTGACAGGGCTGTTTGCACATCCTGAGTGGCTTTAGGAGAAGTGGCTCCATCTCATCTCAGGGCTCAGAAGCTGGGGCAGACACGGTGGCACATCCTGGCAGGGTCAGCAGGGTCAGTCTAACCTGGGATTTGTCCCAAAATAGCCCTTCCTCCTCCAGGCTTCGCAGGGGGGGGATGAGGTGAAGCCTCCAGAGGGGGTTGTTTGGTTTTTCAGAGACCCAGATGTTTTAGAGCACGTCCTGCACCTGGCCATGGGGCCTCCAGCATTTCCAGGTGACAGAAATGCCCCTCAGTGCACGGGTGCCCATCACCAGCTCATCCTGCATGGCCCAAACTGGGAGTTCTGGCTGGGGATAAAGGGGTTATCAAGTGCCCTCTTTAAGGAAACTTTTACTTGCAGGTTCCTGACTTTAGATTTTTGAACTATTCCTTCCCATTTCTGCTCGTTCTCTGTGATATTCAGCTCCTGCTACATTTCATGGAGGTTTTTCATTAGAACTTCATTTCCATCTCGGGGGCCAAAATTGTTGTGGCAGATCTTACACAAATCAACTGCTCAAGGCCAGGTTGGACACTGGGGCTTGGAGCACTCTGGGATAGTGGGAGGTGTCCCTGCCCATGGCAGGGGGTGGAATGGGAAGGAGATTCAAGGTCCCTTCCACCCTAAAGCATTCCATGAACCCATAATTCTCATTTCTCGGCACATTTTCTTTCTCAGTACACTTTGCTTTCTCCACCCTCTTCCGTGGTTCACATTACAGAAAGCAGAGTTGTCACATTGATTTTTCTAAGGGATCTTATGGACACCAAAGCAAACACATAACTGGGTACCAGCCATGACTCTCCCTTCATTTCTGGACCATGTCTGTCCAGCTGCTGTGTTTTCCTTTTGAGGAATCCCCCACATGAATACACAAAAAGTACAGGGAGATTGGGGTCATTACATCACTCAAATTCCCTCTTCCCTTTGCAAACATCAGAATTATTGCAAGCCATGGCAAATCAGACCCGCTTGGCAATGGGTTTACTCATCCTACAGGTGCTGAGACACTCCAGGCTCCTTTGGAGAATGAAGATCTTCCTGAAAAGGTTTCACAGCAGCCACAGTCATTGGGGTTTGGTTTGGTTTGGTTTGGTTTGCCCCTAAATGCTAACAAGGAACTCTCCTGCTCTCCTGTCAGCCCAGTTTGAGAGGCTGAATTATTCCAGAAGTTCAGCAACGAGAGGGTCCCATAAGAACACATCTGCAAGGAATAAAGAGGAGCAAGAGGAAAATTTCCTAAACACAACCCCCCCACATTTCAATTCACAGCTCTTCCACTCTCACAAACAGCTGATAGGCCAGAACCAGCAGCCTCCTCCTGCCTCTCCTTAAAACCAGAAGCAGCAACACCTTAGATTAGATTAGATTAGATTAGATCAGAGAGGTGATGCAGGTAATGCAAGCTGCTGTCTGAGCACAGCAGGGAGGATGCACATCCCAGCAGCTTCTCCAGGTCAGGAAAGGGTTAATCTGCTTCTGACAGGGGAGGGTACTGGATATGAAGGAAGAGGATAAGAATGAGGAAAGCACAGGACAGAACTTTTCAAAATACTCCCCCAACCTCCCTGCTGGAATCCCCGAGGGTCTCTGAGCCACTGGTGAGGTCCCTGCACTTCACCCCCCCCCTTCCTGGACTGCTCTTCTGGGAAATTGTCCCGTTAATTTTGTTGGAACCATGTTAGTTTTTAACAGCCACAAAATCCTGTGTCAAGGTCGTGACAGACCCAAGACCCCATTTTCCCAATCAGCTTTGGATCTGCTTTCTTTTAATTTCATTTCCAGGCCCTCTCAGCGGGGTGGGAGCAGCAGCAGACAGGTGATGTCCACCCACCCTGCCCTTGATCTCTGCCCTCCTCGCCCTCCTGTGTCTTCTCCAGGCTGTGGAGAGCAGTCAGGATAAAGTCACCCCACCATGGAAGTGGATCCATGCCCTGGCTCCTGGCTCTCTGCTTCCAAACCCCATGGAATTAGAAAAGGCAGAAGAAGGTTCCTCCTCTTCTTCCCTGCTGAGGGAAGGGCTGGAGCTGGGCCAGGGAGGTGTAGGTGGAGATCAGGGAAAGGCTCTTCCCCCAGAGGGTGCCCAGGCTCCCCAGGGAATGGGCACTGCCCCGAGGCTGCCAGAGCTCCAGGAGCGTTTGGACACCCAGGGAAGCCCACGCTGGGGTTTTTGGGGGGTCTGTGCAGGGACAGGAGCTGGAGCAATGATGGGATGGGTCCGTTCCAGCTCAGGAGATTTGATCACTCTTGATGAAGTGGGTGAGAACAACCTGCCCCTGGCTCTGCAGGTGGAAAAGGTTTTTTTCAGGGATCTGTTTGGGAAAGGTCTGGCAGCCTCAAAATCCTCGTGGTCAGTGTGCTCTCCATGTCAGTGTGCTCTCCATGTCAGTGTGCTCTCCACGTTCCCTGGCAGCTGCTGCTCCTGCCCCGGGGTTCCCCTGAGGGCATCAAAGGAGGCTCCTGCAGGTGCACAGGGAGAGGGGTCACTGAGAGCCTGTCCAGGAGCCACCCCACTGACAGCCCCTTCCTTCCTCCCTCCTAGGGCTGCCGTGGATTCACCTCCACTGGATCTTCCTGCCACGTATTTCTGGTGAAGGAGACACAGCTCATCCCTTTTCCTCCTGCTCCTGAGCACCCTCAGCACAGCAGGCACTGTGCCCCTGCTTTGCTCTGCTGCTCACTTTGCTAAATAGCTGGCTTTGCACACAAACTTTTGCTGAGGTCCCACAGGTTCTGACCCCCAGAGGCAGAACAGGATCCAGCTGGGAAACCATTATTTCTAAGGTGAGGAAGGACTGGGCCTCAGGGTTCCTGCAGTTTGGTTTTCTTTTTTTGTGATGTGAAGCTGGGTGGGTTTCCAGAAGTTTTGAGTTATTACAGCACAACTCTATCAATCAAACCATCATCAGGATTTTCTTGGCATCACACCAGAGAACTTTGCAGGGCTGACCTCAAAGTGTGCTGCCTTTTTTCTTTGGCCTTAGCCCAAATGTTGAGATTTTCCAAATGCCTCCGAACAATGGGGTCTAGAAATGTTTGGGGCAGGGACTTCTCTGTCTTTTCCCAGTTTTGGAGGTAGAGACAGTCAGTGTGTGGGGTTTGTTCCACCTCATGCTGCTGGGCATCCTCCCACCTCTGCCTGCCTTTTCCTTCCTCCCCAGCAGCAATTTCCGTGCATTCTCACATTTCCCACCCCACTTTTCCAGAGTTTCATCTTCAGTTCAAGGCTGCCCCTGTCTCCTGGCCAGCAGGGGTTTGTCTTGTCCCCAGTGTGTCACAGGCCAAGGTTTGGCACCATTTCCCTGAGGGACATTCTGGAGCAAGAGCCATCTGTGTATGGGTGCCGGGGAAGGAGGGATGGAGGGATGGAGGGAGGGATGGATGGATGCAGGGATGGATGGATGGAGGGATGGAGGGATGGATGGATGGAGGGATGGATGGAGGGATGGAGGGAGGGATGGATGGATGGATGGAGGGATGGAGGGATGGATGGATGGATGGATGGATGGA
>VZTZ01048031.1:0-11005 GCA_013400955.1 Drymodes brunneopygia
GCTTTAAGCTGCTGCTTATGAAATGTGGGTTATGTGCTCTGCTCTTCCAGCAACTGGCTTAAATAATGTTTCTCTTAGGAAAACCAGGAGCAGTCTTGCACGAATGTCTGGCAGTAGTAAAATACAAAGGAGGTCTCCAAGTCACTCCTCTGTCTGCCCAATGCTATGTTAATATCTGCAGGACAGGCTGGTAAGTATTCAAACAAGGTCTGAACTTACATAAGCTCATACACTAAGCGTCTTTACACCTGTCTGCAGTAATACTACAAGATAAACAGATCTGCTGTTTCTTATTGCTGCCTTCATTTCTTTACCAAGCTCTCAAATGTGCCTATGCTTAAAATTTTCTTCTAGGTGCTCTCATGCATGAATTGTCAAATGATGGTGCTCGCAAGCAATTTGAGTTTTACCTGGAAGAAATGATCCTCCCCTTAATGGTAGCCAGTGCCCAAAGTGGGGAGAGGGAGTGCCACATCGTTGTGCTGACAGATGATGATGTTGTTGACTGGGATGAAGAGTATCCCCCCCAAATGGGAGAGGAGTACTCACAAAGTAAGTTTATCCTCATTGTCCCACCAAGCCACGCTGTGGTAGAGGGAGCAGTGAATGTGCTGATTTAAAGTTGTACAGAAATAAACCTCTTAGTTTGGGTAGTTCTGCTTAATGTTTTGTTTCACAGAAGCATATGTTGCTTGTTATGTTCAAATCTAATTAAAAGGAGGAGCTAATTTTTATTATTAAGGTATTGTCAGCCAGTGAGGGGGGAAAATACTTCTTCAGAAAGAGCTTAAGGAGACAAATGGGTAGGAGTTGTTTACTGTGGGAGAACAGCTAGAGGGGTTTTTGGGAAAAAAAACAAGTGTTACTATTTTTGAGTATTACAGTTGTGTGTATGATGAGTTTAAGCACCTGTAAATGGACTGTACTTCCCTGCAAGATGTGTAACCAACCCATTCCCCAGTGCCTTCAGCTGTTTTTCTCTAGAGTTCCTGAGACTCTCCCCCTCTTCTGAAATAGGGATACTAGAGTAAAGCAGTGGAAAAGATAAATTTTTGTGTTTTAAGGCAAGAAGGTTAATATTTGAAAACAGGGATTTTTTTCTCATTAAAATGTATTTTTAGTTATTTACAGCACAAAGTTGTATAGATTCTTCAAATACATTGAAAATAGAGACGTGGCCAAATCGGTTCTGAAGGAGAGGGGGCTCAAGAAGATCCGATTGGGCATCGAAGGTAAGGGAAGAAGCATTGCTTGTACTCTCCCTCTTTGACCTTCAGGGTCTGCTGCACTTCTCTGCAGTATGGTTTTCTCTGTAGGTGGAAAAGCAAGGGGTTGGTGTTGTCTTTCCTACCGAGGTTGGGTGACAAAATGGCCAGAGAGGGAACGGTAGCCAGCAAGCAACAGGCCCAGCCAGAAAACCAGATTATGGGCTCCAGACTGGTGTCCATACTGACTCTGGCTGCTGGGCCCTGTGCAGACACCTTAGGCGCTTCTGCTGCCTTCAGGACTTGAATCTCATGCCGTTTGTCCTTCAATTTCCACACAAAATCTTCTCTGTGCTTTGTTTGAAGTAACAATGCATTTGTACAGCTTTGGATATTATGTCCATTCCAGGGTATGAAAAGGAAAATGTCGTGTTAAGTGGCAGGCAAACATTTTCTTTCAGGAAATACGAAACTATCCAATGGAGCAGTGAAGTGCAAAGAAATGCTGATCTGAAATAAATATCTTGTAAGTTAGGAAGCTGCTCAGTAAAATCTCACTGAGTGGTCTGATTTTTATTGTGAATGTAAGAATTGGGTTTCTTTGCATTACATTTTTCTTCTGATTGTTGACCCAGATATTTTAAAACCCAGCCTTTATAATTAGCAGGATTTCTATCACCAAATTGTCATAGTTATGTTTGTAATTTGCCAAGAAAAAGCAAATGCTTTTAACTGGTGAGCTCTAAAATAATTTACTTCAGCTGAACAAGGTGGGAGCCTTTTAGCTAAACAAGAACTGGCCCTGCCTGTAATGCTGGCTAATTCCAGATTATTTCTGCTGGCATGTCTTGGTTTGGACAAGGAACAGCTGTGGCACCAAACTGTGATGCTGGTGCCCTGGAGTAATGTGTGACAGGGACATTATTGTTGGGGATACAGGGGAGAGGTGACTTGAACAGAGCATAACCATCTGCACTGGCAGCACTAATGGGTGCTGTGTTTGTCCCAGCAGTGCTGCTGGTGCTGTGCTGTGCTGTGTAGGGCAGTGCTGATGGTACTGTGCTCTGTACAATCAGTGCTGATAGTGCTGTGCTGTGTACAGTCAGAGCTGATGGTGCTGTGCTCTGTAGGGCATTGCTGATGGGCCGTGCTCCTGCCTTTGCAGGTTACCCCACGTACAAGGAGAAGGTGAAGAAGCGGCCGGGCGGGCGGCCGGAGGTGATCTACAACTACGTGCAGAGGCCGTTCATCCGCATGTCGTGGGAGAAGGAGGAGGGCAAGAGCCGGCACGTTGACTTCCAGTGTGTGAAGAGCAAATCCATCACCAACCTGGCGGCNTGACCCATGTAACATCTTGTTCAAGTTCTTTTGTGAATTTTTTCACTTGTTTGCAGCGTGAGCCATGTTCAAAAATTGTGAACGGACAGGGGCTTTATCTTAAAATTTGCCTGACCTTAAGCTGTTCACAAATATTTATTTAATACATTTTTCATAAGTGTCATGAAATAGGAAAATGCAAGTAGTTCATTCTTCATTTATTAATGACTGTAAACAAGTTTTTCATGCAAATAAAGTTTCCGTTATTTTAATGAGATTGAATGATCTGTGAATTATGAATTTTGCAAGTAGTTGCTTTTCTTTCCTCAGGGGAAGGATGGTTAATAGTAAGTGAAAAACAAGTATTTCTTAAAGATAATCAGCCTATTTCAACCCACCTGCCTGGTGTGCTTTTCTCAGGATAAACCTGGATCTAGGAGTAAGTAACAACAGCTTCTCTGGGAATTTGTTGTCATGACTAAGTCCTGTAAGTGTAGGTAAGGCAAGGCCCTGACTTTCCTCCCTTTTCCCCCCCAAGGCTAAAGAAATGATAAATACCAAGTGCTTCTAGCATGCACCTTCAGCAGGGTTTTATCAAATTTATTTATCAAAGTAAATGCTCCATCTTAGAACAAGGGAAACATTTATTTTAAAAATATTTAACTGTCTAATACATTACACTTTAACAATATTTATAGTAAAGGATTCTTACAAGAAAGAATAAACAGCTTTATGGTACAATTAGTATAAGAAATATCATTCCACTTTGTCTGAAGTAGTGTAAAAACACACCATACATCTGAAATGGTCATTTGCATATAAAAGTTACCACTGATGCCAGTGAGTTGCACAGTGATTTAAAAAAAATTTCAAACAACAGAATCCAAAATATACAAGTATTGCAAGCTATACACAGCTAACCAAATCAACACAGAACACTGTAGCAGGTTATTCCACTTTGTCTGAAGTTACAAATGGTAGGATGAGTTGCGTTCTGACACAGCTTTTATGAAATTCCCACATAAAAGCCTCTCAGTCCCACGAGTTTCACAGACTGCAGAACTCCACCAGTAAATGCACTTGGATATTGGGTGCTGGGCTGGGTGCATCATTTACAGGGGCCAGGGCAGGTCGCTGAAGTCCACGGGGCCACCGAGCCCTGCGTCGGCCTCCAGCAGGCTCATGATGACCGCCATGGCCGCCTCATCGTTGCTGGGGCTGCTCGAGCCCTGCTCCGTGTCGATCATGTCGATGCTGATGTGGGAGTTCTCCCCTGCAGTGGGATACAGCACAGCCAGCACCTCAGTGGGGCTGCTCACCCCGCTGCCAATGCCAGTGGAGCTGCAGTGGCTCTTCTGTGGGACAGCGAGGGCTTTGAGGCCCAGGCTGCGGTGCCAGGGACGCTCCTGGTAGCTGGGAGGCTGAGGAGGGGCATTGCATCACCTCAGCAATGGCTACCACACCTCATGGGGACAACCTTGATGCCTTCGGTTTTAGCTTCTCTATTTTTCAGATCCTGTACTGCATTAGTGTATAACTCTGAGCTCCATACAGAGTGTTAGTGAGCTCTCTTCACATTTTGGTCAGACAAAACAATCCTTCCAGGCCTGAGAACCAAGGTCAACATCACAGCCTCAGGCCCCAAAAGTATAAATAAAAGTGAATTGTGGGAAAGCAAACTGGGGGAATATGACTTCATTACCTGAAGCTGTAATTGGACAATTAACCCCTGATATGCAAACAGACCAAACTTAGATCTGTCTGAAAAGCTCGTAACCATTGTCCATCTTGGGTGTAGCCTCTGTGAGGCTCCTGCACTGCCCAAGGTGTATCTGTGGAAGGCCTTTAATATATCCACTTTATTCTCTGTCTAGCCTCTGTTCTAGGTAGCCTTTCCAGGCATCAACCTGAGTGCCAGACTTCAAACACAACACTACATCAACATCTGGGCAAGGAGCTGAGCTGCTTCACACTGACTCAGCAAGAGAAAAGAGGCTTCCAAGTACAACCTAAGAAAATTGCCAGTATAAAGTAAGTTTACAAAATTGGGCACACAGAGTGCTTGGTTGTGGGTTTTGTGCCTCAGCTGGTAAAAGCAAGTTACTGCTAAAACCAACCATCTTGTTACAGGGTCCACGTCTGTTTGTTTAGCTGGAATTGAGGGTGCTCATGTGTGACTTCACTTACCCAGGATAGAGGAACACTCGGAATATGGGTACCCAGAATTATCCTGGATTTGCCCGGACAGTAGCCCAGCTGAAGAAATGTCTGGAGTGCCACCATTCAAGATCTTGAAAGACAAAACAGAAGCTCTAAAGCAGCATGAAATAGTGCATTAAAGCCTTAAACTGTCCTATACTGGAATTTTTAATATATGGCAGACTTCCCAAAATAACCCTGTCGTTTATAACAATGTTCTAAACAAGGAGAAGTATCAAGGGGGTGCTTAAAAACACCCCACCCTCCACCTCTATTTTCCTTTATGCCATTCCAGCAGCCCCTATTCTGTGTACATGTTTAATACTGTAGGGCAGAGGAAAGGATAACTATTACTAGAATTGTAACTCTGTTCCAACTTGGAGTTTTATTTCAAGAACAAAGAGAGCTGGGAATAGACAGAAATATTTACTGTCTGTTCCAGTACGAGCAATTCATCATAATTTCTAAGAAAAAAAGGTTAAGTAAGTCTGAAGCATAAGGATCTGCGTAAGTGTGCTTCTTACTTTGGATAATACTTCCACAAGCTTTTAGAGATTGCTGGAAGCAGCCAGGACAAGTGTTCAGGTGGCTCAGTGCTGGGAATTGCACCTGAGTGCTACTCAAGCAATCTTGGGGCAAGGCAGGTGCAGGGAGTTGACTGAAAAATAACCTTGCCCAGGCAAGCACTGAATTGTTCTGGTTTGTGCCACAGCAGCCCAGGAACACTGGTGGGATTCACTCGGGCACAGCCCATGCTCCAGTACCAGCATTTCCAGCGTTCACCAGCATGGGGTGTGAGAGAGTTTTTGGAGGGTGGAGAGAGATGAAAGCTGTTCCTTGCAGCTCTGCTGAAAAAATACAACCTAAAGGGCAGGTAGATTTCACACCTTGCTGGTGTTTGGGAACTGCAGCTCACTGCCCCTCAGGTTGTGCTGTACAGGGGTTGTGACCACTGCAGGGCTTTGGCTTAGTCCCTTTTCCAGCCCAGCAGGCAGGAGTTGTTGCCTTGAGCACAATCCCACATCCCCTGCCCTGACTGCCCCAGACTGGGGGGAAGCTTGTCCTTACCTTCTTCCCTCCTGGCGAGGATGTGTCGGGCGGGGGGGTGCTGGTCATGTTCAGGGGACTTGAGCCACAGCTGGAAGGTGATGATCCCCTTATCCTAAAACATCCATAAAACAGGGCATGGATTTCACAAGCAGCTCAGAGACTTGGAGTTTCAAATGCTGACCTCAGTATCAGGTGCCATAAGGTGCTGAAAGCATGAGCTTCATTTTTGTAACTTCCTCCCTTTTTCAGTGTTCCTCACAGCAGCAGGAGCAGCAATGCTTTTATGTGCAGCCAGATCAACAGTCCTGTGTAAATCCAGCCTGCCTGGTCTGCAGGCTTTACCTCCTCCCTGTTTTTTTCCTGGACAGCCTTCACAGAGTCAGAAGGAAAAGGTCCTGGCTGCTAAGGAAAGTCTCATTTTTGTGTATTTTACTTCAATTTCCACCAGCTAAGAAACTCCATCTGCCTCAGTCACAGTAACTCAGACTCCTACAGTGAGCCCCTGCTACAGAAGTCCCCTTGGACACTGGGTTGTTTTTAACTGCTCAAAGCCGCATTGTTCACTTCCATTTTCCATAGCTTGATCAAACATCGTTAATAATGAATAATGTATTGACAGTAGAACCAACAAATCTCCAGACTAAAGGGAGGAGGGGTAGTTACAGAGAAAAGCCATGGAAATGGGAATCTTCTCCTTGGCAGAGTTCCTCTGGGAAAACTGAACAGAAGGCAGCTTTGGAAAATAGTAACAGCTGCTGAAAAAGGACTGGAACTAACCCAGGGTCTAAAATGCAAACATGGGTGGTAACTGCACTACTACATTCACTTGGGCTAATTAAGTGTTTTACAGCTACGAAAAGGGATGGTTAAGCTTCAAAGGATTGGCTCAGCCTTGGTTTTCTTCTTTTCCTCTTTCCCCTTTTTCCTATTCCTACAGAGAAGAACAAAGCCTTAGGGATAGGCCTGCTGCTGCCTTGAGTGAGGATCGAGGGAGTCTCCTGCCTGCAGCAGGAACAAAACTATGGGAAACAGACTGAAGGTGTTCCTGGACTGCAGCTCAGTCTGGTTAAATTGCTACCACTAAACATCTGCTGGGTGGGACCCCTTTTATAGGAAAGGGAACACAGTTCCCAAGATGAAATCCATGAAGAACAGAGATTTTTAGCCAACAGAAATGAAGTGGTACCCACTGAAAGAAGCTGCTCACACAGGTGAGAACACAAGAAGCAGCTGTGGATCTCCACAGTCCTTTAGTGACCCTTTGTTTGACCCAGCCCCACATCGTGACTGCCATGGGAAGGCCCCAGCATTGTGTCCTTGCTCCAAGAGTCCTTGTTCCAAGAGCAGGGGAACTGCACAAGCTCATTGTGCACATCTAACAACTCCAAAAGCATCTGAGTGAATGGATTGCACAAAAACAAACATTGCTGTTTTGGCACACAGTCAATAGCTTCGGCATTTGGAGGCTGTGCCACTCACAGCCTCAAGTCAGTGGGAAAAGAACAGCCTGGAATGGATTTTTTTCAAAGTAGCTGCTCTTTTTATCTCCTGTTTCTGGTAAACAGGTCATCATCATCATCACCACTGCAGGGAAATTCCAGTATCAGTCTTTTGCAGCAGGAAGCTGTAAGGCTGTAACTTCAGCTTTCCCTGTGGGGACTGACTGCCTCAGGGATGCTGAACAGGAATCTGTAGCTGTCTGAAGTACAGTTGGATCATTCCTTATTCAGCTTGAATAAACTGTTCTTTCAGAGGAAATTAAGGAAGTCTAATTCCTCGTAAAGAACAATAATAAAACAACTTCACACCATTTTCTCTCACCTGTGAATCTCCATGATTTCTTCAGCAATCATCCTCCCTATTTTACCTGCCCCAGCTCTTGTTCCACCTGGAATTCCAGGCACCGTGGGATGGGTCCTTTTGGGGCCACCTGAAATGAGCAGATACCTTAAGGTCAGATAAAAGCTTGCAAACCTTCTCCACAGAGCATTTGTGTTTAGGCTTTGAGCAGCTGTAGGACCTTCTGAACTGGATTTATTGACAGTTCCACCAACTGGTGAGTGCCTTCAAATGTATGAAAAGCTCTGGCTGTGCTGGGTCTCAGATGTCCCTCTGTGCCAGCAGGGACAGAATAGATCCCAACTCTTTCAGATTCTGGCTGTTCTCTTTCAGAATTGAGCGTCTGGTGCTACCTCTTGTCCAGAGCTGGTACAGAATGGCCCTGTCAGCAATGGCCCTGCTCTACTCTGTGCCCAAACAGGTTCTTCTCCAAACATGTTTGTTCTCTGCTCTCTGTGAAGAACCTGCCAGTGCATATTCCATTCAATAAGGGATAAGCCCAAGGTACCTGATGACTGCCAATGAAGCCCCTTGCAGGTAACTGCGGGAATCTAAAAGGGGAGGGAAAAGTGAGGTCTGACCAGTTAGGAGACAGTACTGTAATGTGATTTCACACTTGCACAGCACTTGGGAGGTTGTCAGGAAGGAGCCTGATATATTCCAAGGCAGAGAAAAGCCCACACTGAGAGGGCAGGAAAGGCCTCAGCACTGCATATGCAGAATGGATAACTGCCTGCTTTTGGAAGTGCATATTTAACAACAGCAACCCTCAGCAGGTGTGGCTCAGACCCAAAGCTAAACCTAATTTTCCTTAGGATATGAACAAATCTCAGTGCAGAAGGGCAAATGTGCAGCAAATGTGTCCAGGCAGAATGAGCTGCTCCCAAGGCATGACAGGCAGGAATTCCCTGGGCACAGGAGTTACCTTCTCCAGCCTGGAGCACACTGTCCATGCTGCGTGGGGATGCTGCCAGCTGGGGAAAGGCCACGTCCCCGCTGTCCAGGACCGTGGTGCTGTGGAGTGCAAGGATTAGAACAATCAGTGAGAGAAAACCCAGGCAGAAAACCCCATCAGTGACTAAAACCCAAGTCATGCAGCCAGAGTTTCAGCACAGAATGCTTCAGGGTTTTGATAATGTGTGAGTCAGTGTCACCCCTGTGACTGACACCAGGGCTGGATAAACAACAGGAATGAACCACCCTGTCCCACCTCAAACTGTACAGCTTCTCTCAGCAGAGAATTCCTCTACAGCAATTATTCTGCTGAGAAGTCACCTCAAGAGAAAGGAAAAGGGGGTGGAAGTTCCTGCCAAAGCAAAGAAATGTACGTCCCTTAAGTCCCTACAAAGACCGAATCCCAGGTTTTCCCAAGGAAAGAAAATATCTCTATTTTCTCCAGGCTTTAACAACCAGAAATTAAATTACTGCAATTGTTAAACTAAACCCTCTCTCCCCAGGGTGTTATCTGGAGAAGACACCTATTGTCACACAGAAGATGTGCACATATTTAGGTCAAATCTCAGGTTAGAAAAGGGCAAAGCAATGGGCATTCCCAGGCACCTGCTGAGGGTGAGCACTTACGAAACGACAGTGTTTGTGGAGACAATGTATTCTAGTTCTTTGGTCCAAGGGTTCATGAAACTGAACCAGCGACTCCGCAATGCAATAAAAGAGCCATCTTTTATTTTAAACTTGTAGCAGTTAGTTGTAATTTTTTCTCTTGTCTGCAAAACTGAAAACAGGCAGAAAGCAAGTCATTTGTGTGAAGCCGGCACCATGAGGATAAACAAAGCCCTTGTCAGGGAAAATCCAGTTAATTCCTCCCCTCATCCCTCAAGGAAAATGTTATTCCTCCCTCAACCCCCTCACCCATCCTGAACCTCAAACATTCCCTACAAATCCATGCAAGTCTAAGATAATCACAGTGTTTGGCACATACAGCACAATGCTCTTGACTAAAGCATTTCCAAACAGCAATACCCAAATCTTTTCAAGTCTGTTTGGTTTCCTTAACACACAACAGCTGCTCCAAATATTTTGAACGAAATTTCTTCCCTGAATTATTAATAACTGTACCTTGTCTGTGACATTCTGCAAGATGTGCTATATCATCTTGATGAAAATATTCATAACATGAAGTACCTAGAAGTTCCTGGGGTAAATATGCCAGGATGGCTGTTGCCCTGGGGAAGGGAGGGAGAGGAAGACAATAAAGAAAAAAAAAAGTCTTTTCAAGTTGAAGTATTAGTCAGAGATTCCTAAAGCTCACACTGAGGCTGGGTAAGGCTCAAGCAATGCGGAAAGGAATTTTCGGCTTAGAAGGTAAAAAAAATTCCTTAAGAATACTATTTTTAATTCTCAGGTAATTAAAAAAGTACCTAACACCCAGAGCCCTTGGGTATTACATTTGACCTACCGCCACCAGAGGGGATGTAAGACTTTCTAAATAGCTTTGAAGATTTGCTGCAATTTGGGGAATTTAAGCCTGAAAAAAGCTAACGTGTAGCAGCCACAAGATAACACGAAGCTTTCTGCATAAAGTGCCACTGCAAAACCGACATCAAAGATTTGGAGAACTCAAGAGTGGGACAAAACAACAACACACCAAACTCAGCTTGGATTTTGTACATTTCTTAGAAGAAAATAACTGAGGGAGAAGTGATAGGTCCTTGACGAAACTGAAATAAGTGTCACAATTCCAAACTATTCCAATGCAAATTAAATATGAAGGGCAATAAGGAACAAACCTAGGTAGATCAACACCTCTTCTGTCACCTCAGAAAATCCCAAATTAAATACGATAAAATGCAGAAATTAGTACATAATAATTATTAATAAGAACAGAAGGAAAGAAGCTGAAGCACAAAATTTGTAGTATTTAAATGCGGGGCATTTTTGTATGTTCCCAAAATCACCAAGAGAATTCAGCACCAATCAGGTGCTTTACACCTCAAGTCCTCCTTGACAGGGAGGTTGAAGGCCTCAGCCTTGGAGAAGGAAACAAGAAATTAAACTGATTTTTGCCTGGTGAGCCTTATCCCAGGACACTTAAACTCCAAGATTACTCATCAAAGCAATCTCTGAGAGAATCACAAAGCAGCAAAACCAAGCCTATCTTTAAGATGGAAGAGCTAGGAACCAAGTCAAGCTTATTCCAGTATTTTTCCAAGAACTTTAGTAACCAAGGCTTTTAGCAGCACTGCTGTGGTGGGACACCTGACATAGATGGGGAACAACCAGCATAAGCATCAACAGGTAATTTGTCAGCCCTTTTCTTTTCACAGCAGGTTGAACAGGTGCTGTGGAAAGGAGAACCTGCACCAAATTAACACCAATGGACTGGGTGAATTCAATATCTGACCATGTTTTGTTATGCAAGGAAGGAAATTGTTTGT
>VZTZ01048036.1:0-13851 GCA_013400955.1 Drymodes brunneopygia
AAGAGACTCACATTTCTATTGCTTCTCTAATACGTAATTATGGCTATGTAGGAGTAATGTTTAGCAATTCAAATATTGATTTAATTAATAATTCCTTGACAGACCTATTTTAGATTAAACCAATCAGGGCACTCATCTAATAAATAGCAGATTTTAGTGCCACCTGCGAGTATGCAGTAACATTTGAAATTTTAACAACCTATAAGGAAAAAAACATTTACAACAGAAGGACCTCAGGTAGTTGAACTGGGCATCACCTGAAAATCACATTGTTCTATTGCTACAAATGAAGCCAAAGTGACCACTAAGTGCACCAAAGTTTATAAACTGGGTACTTAAGGATGTATAATTTTCAAAAATGTTATACAGAAAAAATCTAACAAAAATCAGAGATACAGAGGGCTTTGGAAATAATAGGTCTTGGATCTGAAGTTTTACATATTTAGCTGAAGGACAGGCTGCAGGGCAGTTCACTGCTGTGTGCAGCTACCCAAGTGAGATGTATCATTCAGCTGTGTTTGAACTACACAGGAGTACATTACACAGAGAATAAATAAGTTAAATGACAGAGTTACCAGATCAAATGCTAGCTAGCCTTGAAATCCTCTTCCCTCAGAAAACAACTCAGAAGAATCCAAGTGTTCCATAGGTGGGAAAAGAGAACAGTTAACTTGGGCACTGCTGTTATTTTCTTAATGAAACACCTCTTGCTTCCAAACTGTGACTCACAAGCAACCTTCCCACTACACATATTGGCAAGCCTCTTTATTGCCTGGCACTATCAGCACAGGGAGCAATTCAAATCCAGGTATGTCTCTGTGAATTACAGGTCACTGCCAAAGTTGAGGCCTTTTTAGCTTGGTAAGTAACCATTTAAATATTCTTTTAATTGTAGTTAGGTAACAGATTTGAGGGAGTGGTTGCTTTTTGAGCTTGTTTTGTGGGTTTTTTGGTTGTTTTTTTTTTTACGTGAAATGGAACTGTCTGAACTGTGCCCTGAGCAGGGCCAAGAGGCAAAGCCCAGGAGGCAGTTTGCTCCCTTGTACCAGCTCATCCAGAGAGATGCAGGCAGGTACTGGTAGTGTTCCTGGAGCCCACTGCACAATCAAATGCCCTCCACAACAGGGAGCACAGTTTGTCTCCCTGTTCCACATGAATATCTGACAGCAGGGGTTTGGGGAGTGCCTGGAACGAGCATCCATAAGGAATCGTGTGAAGGGAGGACTGATTCTGCCTTCTGATCAATCTGCATTCACAAAGATGCCTCAGCTCTACCTCAGTTTGCTACAGCTCCTCACGCACAAGGCATAAGGGCATCCTATGCATTAGTGGCAGGTAGAAACATAACCACTAAGAGAGGCAGTTGAACTGAATTACTTTTTGCAGACCCAAAAATAAAACCAATCTATTATTATGAACCTTTATTAAGCGGCTCACATTTCAGTATAAATCACACTAAAAAGATTTTTAAAAAAGATATTTACACTACAGTGCTGACACATTTAAAATGAAAAAATTGGTATAAATAAGCTCTATGGAAAAGCCTGGAATTGTCAAAAAGAATTCTGGCTCATCTTACAAAAAATATATATGTTAAATGTCAGCTCTACTCTAAAACCTACAACTCAAAATTATTTAACGACTTCTTTATGTTAAACCTGCAGTGTTTACAGTGCATCTGGCCCTAAGTGCTTTGATACTTCACAGTTATGGACAGGCACTGAGGAATGTTACAAAGCTACATAACTATTTTCTGTAACAGATGCGAAGACAAGTCACAAACTTGCCTCACAATTTATGATCTTTACATTATTACATAATTAAGTTTAAAAAGGAATTTAAAACCATATATACAAATTTAGCACAAAAAATCATCCTCTCTTTGTCCATGCAGTTTTGGATATGATGAACTGTGTTGTCTTGTATCATCTGGATGTATGTGACCTCCAGAGTACAACTTGCCTTGTAAGTCCTTGTTGCCAGGTTCAAATTTAGAATCCATTTCCAACTTTAGTGACGTCAGCTCAACGTGATCCAGCCTAGCCTGAACATTCTGTTCCCTGATGTCATTAGGTGTCACTGTCTTTTCAGCAAGATCAACATTCATGGGTTCTTCTTTTACTCTGAGAGATGCAAGAGGTTCATGTTTAACTGGCAGAAATTCCTGCTGCAGGTACTTGGTCTGCAGAGCATCTGGAAATTTGGGGTCTTCGGAGGTATCTTTGCTCATGGTACAAATTCTGTCAGTCTGAAGTCCAACAACCGAAGACTTGGGGTCTGCAGAGGTCCCTGCTTCAACAGTACTTGTGTTTAGAGAGAGCTCTTCCTCTGAATGATAGAGCTTGAGCCGGATGTGCCAAGCCAAACTACACACAGCTGAAACTGTTTTGAACTGGTGCACAACATTCCTTGGGATGAAATAAATGTCATTATCAAATAACTGGATTCTGGCATATCGAATGCCTTCCCTTCGCAGCTGATTAAGTTTTGCATCATCAACCCACTGGACACACTGTAGGGAAAAGATGGGGGAAAGGTGAAAACTCTGACTTAGTACTCAGAGGACACCAACCATCAGTTCTCAGTGTGCTTACCTGTGAGAGTGGAGGCTCATGCAAATCTAACTGCATTCGCTGAACTACCTCCAAGAAGTCCTCAGCATGAAAACAAATTACATCTTTGGTTATACGAGGCTGCTCAGACCTACAGAAGAGTAAGAAGAGCACAGTCAGAGGCTGAAACTACCATGCTGCAGAAAACAACAAAAAAGTCTACAAGCAAGGATAAAGCAAATTTTTTACCTTAAAAAACTCAACTAACTCTACCATAACCTACATTTTTAAGAAAAAACACTGACCAAAATGGTTAATTATAAAACACAACCTCATTAAACTGGTCAAGTAAATTAACTACGATCTCTTTATAGGTGGAAGTAAAGGCAGCAATAAAAGGCCAACAAAACACACTATTTTTCATTTCTATTTTTAACTGGCCTCTTCGCTGCCTAGATGCTGAAAGACAGCTGCCCCAGATACACTGGGCTTACTCTGTCAGCACTCCAACACGATGCACCCATCAGGTACCTGAGCACGCAGCAGTGTGACTAGGAGCACTATGGCAACCCCTGCTCAGCATCTCAGCCTCAAACACCTTGCTCAGAGTTAGGGGTAAAAGCTGAACGTACATTAAGCTCCCACAACACCAGTAATCAGCCAATACTGGCATCCTCCACAAAACAGCCCTTAAAAACACATCCCTATTTATGGTCACTAGAGAGAGCTACACAAGAGCAAAGTCTGAATTAGGCTTTGTCTCCATATTCAAATTGTTAGGGGAAACATCTCTAGTTCCAAAGCATCTCTCCCAAAAAAATGCACACCATGTACACAGTTCCTCTGGAGGCATTAACTGGAATCACCTAATAAAGGCAAAGCAGCTACAATGCTTGTAACTTTCTGATCTGAAAGCCAAACTCACTGAAAACACATAAAAAAAAATGCTCCCCACATTTGCTTTTGAGGGATATTTGCATTTTAAAAGGATTTTTTTTAAATTTAAACGTGATGATACGAAGATTTCATTTATAAAGACTAAAGCTCACATTGGAGTAGTTTTGCAGGGACAGTTTCTCAGCCAGAAAGAACCTACCTGATGATTTCTTTCCTTCCTCCTCTGGAGTCCCCTGGGGCTGCCAGGAGTGCAGCACCTCCTCGGCCCACAGTGGGCACAGGCTGCATGTCCAGGTGCTGCCCATCGGGACCAGGGAGTGGAACCAGGGATCAGAACCACCAGCCACTGCTGTCCTCCTGCCTCTCCCACCTGCAGGGCCAGGCTGGCTCCTGCCACCCCTCCAGTACATCCCTCACCACACTTCCACCCCTCCAAAAATGGGGTACAAGTCAGACATAGGGGGTCTGAGGAGCAGCTGATGCAGCAGAGCTGAAACATTTCAGAATCTAACAGATGTTCAAAAGTGCTTTTTTAAAAGCAAGATGATCACCGACTTTTATATAAAGATATATATATGTTCTGTTATTACTGTTCTAGGAAGCAGGCAATGATGTACAGTTCATTCAGGCTTTTTAAACATAGCAGACATGTTTATTTTATTTAGGTCATGACCTCAATAAAGCAAAAAATAACCAGTCTGAGGCTATTTTCAGGAGAAAAAAAAATCCCAGATGAACTACTGAAAGTATGCTAGGGAGAATTTTCAGACCACGTATTTTACTTTAAGTTTGACAAAGATTAAAATGTGTCTCTATTTTGATCTATATACTCCCAAAGAGGATTTAAACACTGAAAGCAAAAAGCTTCAGAAACACATCTAATCAGTGGCATTAAAAATATTAACTGCATTAATCTACCTTTTATAATGCAGGTATTTATTTTTAAAATATGATTTTGCATTTGGAGTCACCAGTATTTGTAAATGAAGTTAAGACTTAAAATCAATTGAAAGATATTTCAATTGATTGTGTGAAAAAATATTTTGCACACTTAAAAGAACTTCAATCCAAATCAGTGTGTTTTCCCAGCAGTGTCTATTCTTGTTTATGCATTGTCATTCCTAGGCTCAGTCCATATAGATCTGTCCAAGAGGATGGATCACCAACCTCTGTGCTGCAGTTCTGTCACAGAACACAGCATGCCTTTTGCAAACAACTGAGAAAAAATATAGTCAGATAATTTCAAATTCTGCATTTGCAGATTTTATCTCTAGCTCAGCTTTGAGATAATATTTTACAAAACCTTTAATTTAGAGGGTATCATGTATCCATCCCCAAGCAAAACTGTAGCACAGAAGTTCAGTTAATGTCCAAAAAGACATTAAATGAAAGACAGAATATAAGGTAACTTCAGAAAAACCCATTTAAGCCTCTACTACAGAATAGCTAGAGCTGGTTTTGGCAGTATTTTTTCCCCTTAACCTCATTCTTCAAAAGGATTGGATTATTTTTGCTCTGACTTTTCAAAACAGATTCAAGACTAGAGGTATTACCATTAATATTTCTGGCCTAATGCATAAAGACTGGCAATATATAACAAATTCCTATGATCATACAGAGAAGCACAACTTCAGTCTCTAGAACACAAACTTGAAAGCTGCTTGCTGAAGCACAGGTTTCATTTGGCCAACAACGCTACAAAATGCCTTTTGCTGTCCCTGTAAAAACCCACCCAAATTTCCCACATAAAAATCTTTTAAGTTTCCATAATTTAAAATTTCACTGGCACTTCATAAGTTCTAAAGCTCACTTGGTATCACCTATGAAAATGCCATTAAGTAATAATCAGCATGATCACACCTGCCTTTATCGGATTTTAGCACAATCCTTAGAATGTTTGCTAGCAATAGTCAGAGTTCTTCTGCAAATTGCAAATACTCAAAGCAAGAGAAAGAGTATCATAATGCAGTAATTTTACAAAATATCTCAAGTCAAGATCCTGTCACACTTGGGAAAGGACAAGTATTTTTTTCTTTTTCAAAATACTATGTTAAGTTTCCACTTCTGTCCTCTAGCACCAGAACCTGCTTTTTGCTTTTCAACAGTTCTGTTCCTGTCTGTTCTGAAAGACACCATTTATCCCACCTAGCATTAACATTCATCCCTATCAACTAGGAAATAAATCCCACTTTCTTTAAATCTACAGCAACTTATAAACCTTTTCTTGCACACTCAATCCATTTTATGGATTTAGTTCAGGCAGCCCAGAAATTATTTTCTTTTCTCCTCACAGAAAGCATTATTTCTATATACATTATCTCATCACTAGAACACGTGCANAAATTACTATCTATTCAACTCCTTAATCCCCACAGACATCCAAGTTCAGGGCATGGGGTTTTGTTTGGTTTCTTTACTTCCTTTGCAAGTCCCTCTCTAAAACGTGCAAAGTGTAATTTAAAATACTCAGATCTAGACAGTTATCTCAGCTCTTGCCCGGCTACCATTGCTCAGTCTTAATTCACCACAGCACAGTCAGAGCAAGCAGGAAGTTGAAGGCTCCCACTGTCATCGACCTGAAGATAAAGGCAACTGAAAACCTCAGAGCACAAGAGACATCTGAACAATCCAGTTCTTCCCCAATGACCATTACTCTACTTTCTATATCAATGACTTGTGCACTGTAACACAAATTCACATCTTATCCAAAGGGAATTTGCTCTTCTAATTTCTAGACAGACACAAAGACAGAAAGGTATTTATAGTGTTTACATATGCAAGGTAACCTCTGATACTGAGTTCATTCTCCACAGTGTGAAGATGCTGAAAAATGCCTCTTAGATCTGGACCAGGAAACCCAAATGGTTATGGGCTTTTTATTTGGTTAACACATAAACAAGCTTCAAATGAGGCACATTCCGTTTACTGAATCTCACACAGGAATTCCAAAGACAGACACCAAAAAATATCACACAACTTCCAACAGGTGAGCTACCATAAATAAATCAGGGTTATAACAGCCATGACTTGGGAAGCAGAAGCATAAGAATTCTGCTCATCTCCAGACAACACAAAGAACTGCCAAAAGGTCTGCATGTGCACCTCTGCAGCAGTAACAGCTCAGTCTCTATGCACCACTTTAAGCAAAACAATGTGTGAAGTGTTTTTACATCTAACATGACCTCAGTAACAGCAACTTAATTATAGCTACTGAACTGTCACTGCAAGGTACCTTTCTGGTTTCAACCACACAGCAAAGCCATATGCAATCTGAAGAGGGCAGACAAACATCTCATGCTCTGTCAGGACCTTATGAAGTCTTCATTAAATCCTTAATCCTAGATTAACCTATTCTGCACTCCCTTTCAATTATAAATGGCAATTCAGGCAAACATTTTTCAGACACCTTGGTGAAGCTAATCAACACCTACCACTCCCCACAGTGCACAGCCTTCAACACTCCCACAGCAGCTGTGGTCTGTCGTTCAAAACCTTGTCCTATGTGATCTGCATGGGCTCGGGTCCGGTCTTCAAATAGCATTTCACGGGGTTCACTGGTTCGAGGTAGGTACTGCAAGTTTTTTATTTCATTGGTAGTTCTGCATAAGAAAAACAGTAACACTGATAAAGAAATTTCTCTGAATTATCTAATTTCCATCATAGCCAATAGGACTGTGATGAGCAATCCCTTCAACGAGAACACAAATCAAACAAGAAAACAGTAACATTTAGGTCAAATAAAAACGTAATGAGCTATGCAAAAAATCAGAATACCCATTCAAGAAAAAAAAATAAAGACAAAAACCAATCAACACTAAACAACAGTGTCAGGGCCCAAAGCGCACTGAAAGGCCCTAGTGACTGAGCAGCCTCACTCAGTCTCCACACACACACACAGGGACCAAGAGCTCCAGAGCTCTACTTAAGCTCCAGCCTGGGTCCTCGGTCCTGGCCCATGCTGCAGGAACACCCCTCTCCCTTTCATCCAGAGGTGGGCACTTGCTTCTCAGCTTGTCCTCGGGATAGCTTTTTCATGATGCACCTACCTGGCAATCTGTGAACCTGACCCTCACTGGCAGACTGACTTCCTGGCTTGACCTCAGACCTGCCCCATCACTACACACTTGCCGGACACACCAGAGTCTGGGCTGAATCTGGTCCCCAAGTCCCAGGTCTGCCCTACCTGTTCCCCTGAGGGAAGGTCATGGTCAGCCCATCAGGACACTGCCACCCTTTGCTGCTTCCTGACTATGAGATATAATTTCAATTGTTCCTGAGGTCTTCATCTTTCATGTTTCTACCAAACTGCTGGCAATGTGTGTGCACTTAGTTCCATGTTGTCTAACTGGGAATGAGAAACAGCAAAGGATTATTTGTTCAGGGTTTAACAAAAGTGAAGGAAACACTGCACAGTGGGAACAGAGCCACAAGACCATCTTCTTGGCCACCTGGAGCCAACATCATGTGCCTCATTTTCCAAAGAGTTGTTTATGATCATAACACAGCAAAGGCTGGGACACCTGGAGACTGTGTAGTCCAACTTCCCCCTCTCATCCAGAGCAAGTTGCTTGACTGTGTCAAGTCTTGAGCAAGACAGATTCCACCAGCTCTCTGGGCAACCTGCCTTAGTGCTCATCTATGCAAGAAAATAAACTTAATTTTTTCCTTACTTTAAATGGATTTTCTTGTAATTCAGTTTGTGTCCATTCTCTCTGTTCATGCCACTAGGCACTGCTGAAATAAGTCCTTTTTACAACCTTCTGTGAAGTGCTTAAACACATTGATATGATCCCACTGAACACTCCTTTCTCAAGAGTAAACCCCAGTTCTCCCAGGCCACCAGACATACTTCAGTACAGCCATGTCTGTCTTAGCCTGGTGAGCCCAGACACAGCAAATGTGTCTCACCAGTGATGAGCAGAGGGGAAGAACCCTGTCCCTCAGTCTGCTGGCAGTGCTTTTAATAATCCTGTCCAGGAGACTGCAGGTCTGCTTTGCCACGAAGGCGCACCAAGGGCTTATGGTCAGGCCAACGTGTCCCCCACCAGCCCCACAAGCCCCTCTCTTGGGCTGCTGTCCAGACAGCAGGTCCCCAGCCTGTGCTGGTTCACAGGATTATTCCTCCTAGGTACGAGGCTCTGCACACCCCTCTGTTAACTTCATGAGCACCCCAAGTCAGCCCATTTCTCCAGCCCCTCAAAGTCCTGGGCACATCAACTCCTTCCAGTTTTGTATCAGCTGCAGCCTGCTGAGTGTGTGCTCCATCCCATAATCCCATTAATGGAGATGCTGAACAATACTGACACAAGATATCAAGGTCTGGATTACTCCAGTGGTGACTGTTTCCAGCTGGACTTTGTGCTGCTGCTCACAACCCTCTGAGCACAGCAGCTGAGCCAGTTCTTCGTCTGTTGCACAGCTGGCAACAGAAGAAACACGCAGGTTCCAGAGCAGCAGTTGAATCTCCAGGCAGGACCAACCAAAAGGCTGCCCTTCTTTATTCTCTTATTTTTATATGCTACCAAAGACAATCAAGGATTGGTGAGAGGGGTTAACACCTCTGAAAGTTTACAGGACAAAGACATGGTCAATCATCTTTCTCCACCCCAGGAGAAAGGAATGAAAAACAATCTACAAGTGCAAAACAATCCCGGCCAGTTAGGAAAAACAATGACCATGTTTACAGAAAATGCATGGGAAACTGTGCTACAAAGTAACAACCATGGAATCCTGCAAAAAGCAGGGCGACATTGGTCCACTTCACTCACCTATCAGTCTAGTCTGTCCTTGATTAACCTGCCTGTTGGGATGTTATGGGAGACTGATGTCCATTGTGGAAAGCCCTGAGAAATTCGAGACAAACAAGACCCCTGGCACTCATCTCATCCTGTGAGCCAATCATTTTGTCGTATCTAAGGTGGATAAAGCATAATTTCTCCAACTCCCAATTATCATCTTGTTCCTCAGGCTTGAAATGGCAGCTTTCCCAGGATGAAGGTGAGACTGGTCTGCAGTTGCCCAGGTTTTGCTTCTTGCCCTTCTAAATGACTGGAGTGGCATTTGCTTTTCTCCAGTCCTCAGGAACCTTTGCCAATTGCCATGACCTTTCAGAGACAGTGGCCTTGCAATACTGGCCAGCTCTCACTGCACTTGTGGGATGTGACCCATCCCAGCAGGTCCCATGGGCTTGTCTCTGTCTAATCTGCATATCTAGTAAGTTTCTTAACCTGATTTTCCTCCACTGAAGGCAAGTAGCCCTTGCTCCAGAAATTCCTGCTACCTCCAAGACTAGCATTCCTGAAAGTAAATCTCACTAGAAAAGACAAGGGCAAAGAAAGCACTATCTCAGCCTTTTCTGTGTCCTTTCTCTCCAGCCCCTTTGCCCCATTCAGCAAATGCTTTCCATTTTCTTGGTCTTTCTTCTACTGTCCATATGCCTGTGGAAGTCCCTGCTGCCCTTCATATCCCTTGCCAAACTCAGCTCCAGATGGGTCTTAGGCTTTAACTGCATCCCCTTCATGGTTGGACAGTGTCTCTGTACTCCTTCTGAGGCACCTGATCCTGCCTCCACTTCTTGTACGCTCCCTTTTTGTGTTCACATTTTGAAAAGAACTCCCATGACAATTCCTCATGACATACAATATTCAACTTCTGCAGAGGCTGTCCCTACTCATCAGCTGGTTCTTATATCCAATACCACAGTAAAGCTTAAAGATTTCATGTAATGTTGGAGTTATTACCTTCCAGGTGAGAGAGAAACCCTTGTCCCCAGAGGTCATAACACATCCACTCACATGTTAAAACAGAGGTATCAATTCCAGTCTCATGGCATATATCAGTAATTGCATGTGTGTACAAGTTTTCCTGAAGTTTTCACCTTAAATTTCTACTAAAGCTCCAAAAAGGACCAGTACCTTACTTGGCTAGACAGTAAAAATTAAAACAAAAACATTCCAGATTCTTACATAACAAAACCACCAAAAAGTGTATTTGGAGATGAAGATTTACAGTAATTTATACTAACATATGGTATCAAAAAGTAAAAGGTCTGGGATAAAATGAATTTGTAAAGAGAAAATACTAACTAGACATTTACCAAGTAAAATAATTCAACTTACCTCTTCCTTTTGAAAGGTGACTTTGGCATGTCAGCCACAGGGATCATCTGTTCTCCTGGACGTACCCACATGATGGGACCATCATCACTGTCTTTACGACTCTCTAATTTTAAACTAGAAAGTGTTCCCCATGGCAGTGTACACTAATGGGAAATACAAGCCACAATTTTCAAGTGAGTTACTTTAAAAAATTTGTTAAAAGCAGCCTTTATCTCTCTCGATGAAAGCATTTATTAGAACACTCAATTATCTAAACAAGTATCACATACTCTCAGTTATTTTAACAGCACTACACAGCATGTTGTCCCCCTTCTCCCAGCCCATTCCCTTCTGTCCTTACTTTTAAGAAAGGTGATTCTTCCAACATATCAAGGAATTCAGGGAAGTAGTCCCCCACTTCCTCATCAACTGCTCCAACCAGGCTGATTTGTCTCATTGGGCCAGCTCTATACGTACCATGAGAGTATGTTCTTTTTACCTACAAATAGAATATGACAACAGAAGTTATACCGAGTCCTCTACTGTGCCAAAATCTACATTCAATGAACACCTGTAATCTTTACGCTTATGCTTCCTGAGATGCAAAGACTTATTTTAGTCCTTCAGTCTCCAGTGTTTTTAAGATTACATATAAGTCAACTACTACAAATTTGAAGACAGAAGATCTTTTTAAACATCCATGACAATTTGTATTTTATCTTAACACCTGAAGGTAAACTGGAGTAACTATTTATTGCCTTCCAAGAAGATAACCTTCCAAACCAGTAACTCTAAAAAGATATCAACGCATATTCTGCTCAGTAACTAGTCAATAAGGATTCTTACCTGAATTACTCAAGTCTAGCTGAATTTCTACCTTTTTCCTGCAACAGGCAGAACTCTGAGTTACAAGTAATTTAACTCTAAACATTTCCTCCACTACTCATCCTCTCCAGTACAGCCTCTGAGCAAGCACATTAACTGGAGCAAATTACAACAGTGAACACAAGGCTCAAAGAGTTTGTACAAAAAGTGAGACAATGATTGTCACTCCTTCATTTTTGCTGTGCTGTGTTAGCACATCCTGTGCTCCCTTCAGACTTTAATGGCTGTAACATTCACCTCTCATGAGAAATCTGCTTTGAAACTTGAACACATATTGTTTTAAGGTTTTTTCAACAATCTGATCTGTTGTATTAGATCACAAAAATACTCAGGCATAAGATTCATGAGGATCATGTCCACTTAAGCTTCTGATTTCCTATTTAACGAGTTGAAAGACACAGTGGCATTATGAGATGAAATATGAAGAGATCAGAACAGAGGAAAGAGCAGATGGATTACTGCACACACCAAGTAAGGCTCCTGTATGGCACCTCTAGACATTCTGCATCCAAAGCAAGAAAAGCAAAAAAAGTGCAAGGAAAAACATTAATGAAATACTGCTTAGCTTTGGTCCTCACCCAAACAGACCATCAACATTCCTGATAGTTATGGCAGTGCAGAGGAGAATTAACAGCAGTTCCTGAAAATAAAACATGGAACATGGAACAACACTGTGCCCTTCTGAGAAACTCAACTAATGTAACCAAAATTTCCAGAAATGCAGAACCAAGCACTGTTCAGATCACCCCAGTCATCTCCCATTCCTCCCAGCAAATGGAGGAATGGCTAAAAGTAGGATTTTACAAAATGTCTTAGCTAATGCTACAGCAAGCCATCACAGACACACTGAAAAGAACAGTCCAGTAATATTCCCCTATTCCTCAAATCCTTAGTCATACATTCCTGCAGGGTTTTTTTGCAGAGACAGCTGGTGATTTCATGATAAAATATCACAAAACATTCATTTCTGCTGAATCTGCATCAGCTCAGCCCTCAGCTATATCTGCACTGGCACAAAGAATCAGGAGCTAGTACAACTACAGCAATGAACAAGGAAGAATCCTAAAAACCACTTTCTGAAGCTACAGACACCCACAAATCTGTGACACTTTACTAAAAAGCCTAACATGCAAAAGGATGTTTCTTCCAACTGACATAAGTAGCTTAGTATTCCAATACTCCAACCCAGGATATTAAGATGCTGTTTTAATCTACATCCCTGATTAAAGAGAACCATTTTTCTGCCTTTTTCCATGCTTCCTTAAGCTACCTACTACCACTCTCCCAAGTAACAAGTGATAAGACAAAAGAAAATGGCCTGTAGTTGTGTCAAGGCAGGTTTAGGTTAGATATTTAAAAAATCTCTTCACCATAAAGGCTCTCAAGCACTGGAACCAGCTGCCTAGGGAAATGATTGAGTCACCATCCCTGCAGGCATTTAAAAGACATCTAGATGTGGAATTTAAGGACATGGTTTAGTGATGGATTTGGCAAGATTGGGTTAACAGTTGGACTCTTAAAAAGGTCTTAAAGGTCTTTTTCATCCTAAATCATTTTATAATTCATACAGAGTATGATAAACTGTTTGTGAAACTACTCCAAGTGAAAACTCTAAAAATTCTCCTAAAAATGCTAACTTAAAGCTTGGAAAAGCTGTGAAGCTTCCAGCTGGATGAACCCACCCATTTGGCTTATATACAACGAGGTGCTGGTAATGAAACAAAGTCAGCAAAGTATTTAGCTGCACCATAATGCTTGCATTAAGGAGGATGAATTAAGAAATTTTTCATTTGTTCCCAAAAAGACCATGCTACTGAAAGTTAAAACTGAAAAATGAACACAACTTCTTCAAGCATTGTTTGTCCGATCCCTTTCACCCCCAGCTCTCCTGGTCAACCACCCTCCCCCTGATCACGAGGCAGTACAATTGCTTCTCAAGATCCAGCTTAGTAGAAGCAGTATCAACATGAATGCTAAAATAATGTCAAAGTTACAAATGATGAGTGGTTTCTTCTGGGACCATATTCAGAATCACATCATTGCACATACAGACTGAAATACTGGAGTGATTAAGAACTCTGTGGTGGCTTAACCCCAGGCAGCATATACTGATCTTACACCTCCCACAATGGTGAGACATGGGAGAGAACAGGAAGAGCAAGGAAATGCATGGGTCCAGATAAACACAGTTTATTCAGCAAAGAGGAAACTGAAGAAGAAAAACCACCAAGTGGTGTTTTCCACCATTCACTAACTCCCACAAGCAGACTGATGCCCAGCAGTCCCAAGCAACAGGTACCTTCCAGCCAACCCATCAGTGCCCTCAGTATTTTTTGCTGAGCATGATGTTGTACAGCACAAACATCCTTGCAGTCAACTGGGACCAGCTGTCCCAACCATGTCCCCTCCCAGCTTCTTGC
>VZTZ01048097.1:0-11563 GCA_013400955.1 Drymodes brunneopygia
TTTATCAGCATATGTGTGTTTTCTGATTCCGCCCTTGCACCTGACAGCACTGCGCTTGTAGGACAAAAGAGAAAGTTCACTTGGTGCAAAGTTGTGTCACCTGCCTCCCAAGTGAGAGACTCTATCTTTGCACGTGTAATTAAAAGTATACTTTGAAAACGTAGTTGGTGTGTTTCTTGAATTGCAGTATGGATGTGTGAGTAGTTAAAACAAATGAGGGCAGATTTGAGCCTGTGACTCTAAGATGGCCTGTGAGAGAACTCTAGCAGAGCATCCAAGCTTACGGGTGGTTCAGCTTCCTTGTTTCTGCCTATGAAATACGATCTGTCAGTACGAAAGGGAGAAGGAGCATTGATTCCTTCCCCTGTTCCACTTCAACCCTGCAGATCCAAGTTAACTGTGTGGATCCCAAAGGCAGCATAGTTGCAAACAGTTAATTGAAGAGATCAAGTGGTAACCCATTGAAGCTTTAAATTGTTTTAACGAAACTTCTGAGTAATTGCAATAATTATTTTCTGATAAGCTGGCTGATAGTAACTATGGCAACAGCTATCTGGCCTATGGACAGCATTGCCGTATTGACAAAACCTTTAGATGCTCCTGAGGCTTCTTGCCTCTATAGGGAAGTGCATCAGGATGACTTTCAGGTGACTGAAGCATTACCATTTCTTTCTCTTGCAGTGGGATGCTGTCTTTTTCTTGGCCCAGCCTTTTCTTTTTGCATGGTCCTTTTTCTTTTGCATGTTTTGCAGATGCTGCCTGCTAGCCTGGAAACGATGCAAAGACTGTCTTGTACTACAAGGACTAGGGAAGCATATAAGTGCTTAGATGGAATTTTATATGCATATAATGGTTTTTAATTGTTTTAATAATAATAATCCAGAGCTCAGAGAAGCGGGAGGGGGAAAAAAAAGGAGGACTTAGTAATTTTGTTTCTTGGTTGTTTCCTTCCTCGATTAAAACCTTAGAACAGACTGGTAGGGGGAGCTGCCATTCCCTTTACTGAAGTACAGCGTATTCCTCTCTGAGGCCTACGCTGAGACACAGCTATTTAATTTTCAGCTAAGAGCCACTTCTTTTCAGAAGAGAGGCAAGCCCTTGCTTCAGCACATTGTAGAAATGGAGGAAGAGAGCAATTTGTTTCCAGATAACTGAATTCTGGACAGGGAGAATATGCCCCTCACCAAACATACTTTTCCTTTTGCTATTCACACAAGTACTCTTTAATGTTATTAAATGTAACAGCCTTGGGAGAAAAACCCCATTAATTCTTGTTGCACTTCAGTAAAAGATGCTAAAAAGCTACAGCAAACTGTGCCTGTTTGAAAGTAGCCAAACTGCTGATTATTCTGTGAGGACTCTTGGTTAGCTGTTGTTTATTTCTGCAGAAATCTTTGGCCTCTTAACTTCAACACACAAGAACTGGGTTTAGATCCAGCTTACCTGACGATTACAGCAGCAGTCTCCCCGCACTGTGTGGGTGTTGTTTGCAGGCCTGTGGAAGTGTGCAATATGGCCTACATCTGGCCTCATCTTGAGTAAGAATGCGCTTGTGGAAACTACAGGCCCCAGTGTGCAGTGCTGTGTTTTTATTGCAATGGTCTACCAGGATTGTGTTATCCTAAGGCATCCTGGGACCTGTAGTTTTCTTGAGCAGAAGTTGGGGATTTGGAGTGAAGAGTAAAAGATGCTATCATGTTTTACAAATGCAGTCCTCCATACCTTATCCAGTTGTCTTTGGTCAGCTTAAGCCTGTGCAGCAGTCTGGTATTTTTGTTTACAAGTCAAAGATGGTTTCTAGTTGGGTAATATATTTAGAGTAAAGCAGCCACAAAGGAAGTCTTCCAACTGCATATGTGTTTTTGTACAAAGAATATAATAATTGTACTAACACCTTGCTTCATCTGTGATTCATAAGACTGTGATATCTTATTTGATATTCTGGGAATTTTTAATCTTTCAAAGCAATGTTATGGATGGAAACATTTGGCAGAAGGGGATTTCTGTTACTGGCAGTATGGCAGCCAAGTTTTCCTTTCCAGTTGCTGAGAGGACAGTGGGTCACAGTGGATTTCTTTTCACACAGTAAAAGGGAGTTTTAACAGCATTTTTAACTGATGAGAACTTGCTTCTCTGCTGTGTTTCTTCAGAGTGAGTGAGGACATAGCTGCATTATGCATCAGAGCAGGGGACCCAATTTGTGTTCCTGCTGTGGGGGCTAGTGTCTCCATTGCTGGTTCCCAAGGGTCACAAAGTCACAAATGCAGGTACTGGCAGGTGCAGCCAGAAGCAGAGCACATCTGGCAGTTTTTGTCAGGTGTGTTTAGTCCTGACCGCTGCACTTGGACTCATGTCAGGCTTGCATCAAAGAATATGAAGTGTTTCTGAAGTAAGTATAGAGGAATAGTAACTCTTTTTTTATTCAAGTAAAGAATACTTTATTTGTATCCATAGGAATTGTGTATTTTCACACAATACTCTCAGTCAGATTTGCCAAAGTTAACATGAACATTCATTTGATTTCAGTTGTTCATCCAGCAGCAAGTTTAGTATTTGCTGTAATCTCATGTGCCATGATTTGGATAATGCAGTTCATTTTCAAGTGAGTGAACACTTAATTTTAATTGATCCCTGTCAATTTCTTTGTTCTTCAGTTTGTATGAGATATTAATATAAAAAGGCTTGTATTTAAGCATCAGACAATATGAAATAAAATTTGTTTTTATGTTTTTGGAGAAATTAATTAGAGCTCCAGTCTTGCAAGAAGTCCTGTTATTTAACACTAAGTCCTGCAGAAGTTAGAATAGCTGAATGCCTGAAATCAGAATCTATATAAGCAGCAGGATTAATACCTCCAAGCTTCTAATGTTGGAAAGTAGCTTCTTTGTAATCACCATAATTAGCTAATATCTAGGTCTGTGTGACAAAATTCTTCTTCTTTTAGTAAGTGTCCAGAAATTCTGCTCATTATAAATTTAGAATCCACATGTGCTTCATAGTTGTGCAAAAAAACACCCAAAGCCTAAAAAAAGTTGCTCATTCCTTCACCTGTATAGATTATACATATGACAGATATTTAGGTGGTAATAGCTTCCTTGAGGCAGGGATTTTATTTTGTCAACACTGATACATTGTACAAACTGTATGTTGCTGACACTATGTTTAAAACCGATACAAAAAGGTAAAGAGGTTCGTCTAAAACCTTATATATGCTGTAATTGTAAAGGACTTGGTAAGCAGTAATATAGTTTTCTTTGAGTGTTCCCCGCCCCTTCACAGCCCTTCTGTAGCAAATTGCTGACAGGGCACACACTTAGCTGAAATAGTTACTATTAGGATCTTGACATGATTAGAAAGGCTGACATTGTTGCTGTGCAAGGATGAAATTCCCTTTCATTGGCTGATTGGGCCTATACAAGAGACAAGAGAAGAAACCAAGATAAATCTATATGTAGTGGAAAGATGATGTATCTTGTCCTTCAAGGACGTTTTACCCTCTGTAGAGAGCCTGCAACAGTGCCCTTTGTAACGCTGCTGTATCAGGGTATTCTAGATAAGGAATGTGAGTAGTAGGGATGTACAAAAGGGTTTGATGCATAGTCGTACAGAAAAACTTCTGAAAGTACTTCTTATCTCATAAGAGTGAATCTGTCCTGATCTGTGAAGAAATTGTGGCCCTGCTCAAGCCAATGGGAAACTTCACAGTTGAATTGAGAGTACCAGGTTTTCATTCTTTTCCCCCCAAAATATGGTTTTAAGTGGATTTTTCAGGACTGAAGCACTGGACAAATTTGAAGAATCTGGCACCTTTTAAAGATGCTGCTGCTGATCCCTAGGGGATCTCATACTGGATACTGTCTCCGATGTCTTTGCTATTCCTTTAAAAAGTGGCTAATATTGAGCTCTTGTAATGCTTTTTAAGAATTTGGAATCTATTTATTCAGGGCTTTTACTTAATTTGTTAGTGTGACAAAATCTTGCATGAAAGCAAAGGATTAGTCTTTGATGTGTCCAAGGAATACTTTTTGTCTCTATCACTCTTGCCAGTGTGACAAAACTGTCCCCATTGAGATATTTGTTCTGAAATTTGAATAACCTGACTTGTGATGGACTTAAAAGAAAATAAAGCCCAAACAATCAAAAGTGCAATAAAAATCCATCCCCCTACCCTCACTAACAAACCCTTTTCATAATTCTATAAAAGGACTACAGTGGCCTATATGACTAATAATGAAGCTTTTTGGTAATTTGCATCTAGCTGGAGCTCCAAGATACCATTTCACTGCTACTTAGCTTGCAGTAATTGTCTCTGATAAGCATCTTTATCTTGTAAATCTATTGTGTGTAGCATGAGTTTGCTGTATTAAGGATGCTTTTGTCATTGACCCCAAATGGAAAGGATGTGGCCACCTGAGCTTCCCTTTTTACCCTTTCAGAGAGTACATTCTGGTCAGAAATAAATTGGGAAGCACTAACAAGGTTTGTGCTGTTTCTGAATGCCAGGTACCTGTCCTTGAGTTGACTTCAGTTTTTCTCCCTAAGAGGAATCCCACCACACCATACCTCTTACTTTGTGGTCTTAGAGAGTTGTGCTGAAGTCAGTGGATTTACCACTGTGAAACTCGTTTCAGAATCAGACTTAGTTTCCACTTTCTACCTGCAATTTGGCATATTTCACCTGCTCTACTTTCTTTTTAATGTCAGCCTCTAAAATAAACATGGAAATAGCCTCCCTTCCCATAAATCTCATCCCTGTGTGGCAGTTTCTTCTTGGCATAAGACTTACAATGTCTTCTTCCACCTTGCTTCTTGCAGGAATTATATTTGGGTGCCTCATTGTTGATGATGAACTTGTGTAGTGTTTAGTGTAACGAAATGTTTTTTACTGTGGTGATGAGCTTCTGTCTTTGCAGTCAGTCAAAACCTGGTCGTGTTGGCCTGTTGGTTGCAGGTGCTGGGTTAGTGCCCTATTGTAACAGTATCTTCTTGGCTGCAGTGTTGATTATTTGTGCATAGGTCAGTGACAGTATGAATACCCTACCTCAGTTTGTATTGCACCGACATTGTCATTGCTACAAAATTGGCATGAGCAAAAATACTCATCTTGGGTACTCCTTCCTACTCCTACTCCTTCCTCAAGTAAGATAAACTGTATGGTTCTTTACCGTTTGGGACTTTGTTTCTGGCTTCCTTTTGTTAACTTAATCTACACTTCTGTGCTCATGGTTGTTTTTGTTAAAAAATGCTGTTTTTTCCTTATATTAAATTAATTATTAATATATTGGTTGATTTCATCATCATATATATAGATCATCTCACTCTAAGACTTTTGAAAACTTAAACTAAGGAAGGGCAGAAGTATTGGTTAAATCCCTGTTTGTGTGTAGAAAGTACTATACATTAAACATGCCTGTACTTTTCTCTCAGGTATACCAGAAGTCACTGTCATTTCTTCAGAAACTCTTGCATAAATTGGGAAATGGAGTTAAATACTATCTGCATATTTTCAAACATATTTTTTCCATATTCTCACATATGCAGGAGGCATTTTAATTCTTCACCTATGACACCTCTTTGGTATTCAAGTAGGCAGTAAGACTCATATGGGTTTCTTGGGGGTCAGAGGTTGTATTTAGAAGGGGACTCAAAATCATATAATAAATGTTCTTGTATATATCTGGTCCTCGTGGTTATTCTCCCGCTCTACCGGATAATAACTAGAGTTGAAATTGATAGGAACTGTGATTTTTCTCAAAAACATTTAAAAAAGGAAAAAAAACTCCCAAACCCTGTCCTAGAAATGGCAAGGGAAGGAATACGTAAGGACGAAGTAATGAGGAGTGCATGAGAATTTGTGTGTATATGTCTGTGCATAGAGAGATGTTTAAACATCTTCTGTAGTACAAGAATAGGATCGTTAAAAATCTGGGCATTAATTTTTAAACAACAGAATTTGTTTAAAGAGTAATTTTGCAAAGCAGTCTCCATAATGACGAGCACTACCCTGATATGACAGTAGTGTGAGTCTTGGTCTTGATACAACTGCATATTGGCATATACAAACGCATACTGGCATATGCAGTACTAGTTTAGTGCTCCACACTGTTTTGTCTCTTCTTAGTCTCTGCTGTTGTGGTAAGTCTTCTTGCCACGTGGTGGTTTGCTCCATCTTCTAGGACACTGTTGAATAGGGCTGTTATATACATGGAATCAGCGGATCCCAGGAGAGCGGGAGAAGACTGTGATGATGTTGGTGTGACGGGATGCGAAGGAGTGTCCCTCAGCAGCATGTTTCTGCCTTCTCCTCTGGGTGAAGCACCCTGGCCCCGTGGGAATAAAAGTAATTGGCTGCCACAACAGCCTTCTTTAAACTGCCAATCCTTTTGTTTAGAAAGTGCACTCCTACCATGCTCCATGATACCCTTTCACTCTCTGTCAGCATTGTGAAGGTTGAAAATTGTATGCCTTTCAATTGTTTATAGTAGCCACTAAAATTAGATAAACCTACAATTTATTCTTCCAGCTCTATGTAAACAATCAGTTAAAAATCTGTGGCAATCAGTGGGAGTAAAACTGTTTTGGACACTTTGTTTTCTTGTAGATGAGGTCTACTTCCATTGTACACCAGTCTTGCACTTTCTTTCATTAAATGCTAATTGTATGCTTATGCTATTCCATGTTAGATTGGCCCAGTGACTCAGTGTTATGTTTGTAACCTAGTGTCTAGATCTATTTTCTTGTATTGAATAATCATGGTTTTGTGAAGAAAGGAACTATGAAGTGTATGGTTACTTGAATTCTTCCTTTCAGATTAGTGACTACCATCAGTACTCCCACACTGAGTGTGACTACCCCAGCTACAAATATCATTCTCCAGATGCTACGGTTTTCATTTGTGTACTTTTGAGGAGAAGAAAGAAGAAAAAAGTCTTTTAGGGGGTAAGGAGGGTGAATATAATAGAAGGGGAAGGGAAGACAGTATTTGAGATTGGTAGTTGTGTACAGGGTCAGTGAGAGTGCCAGCTGACTGGTATGTAGGGGGAAGGAAGATCAGAGCACATCAGTATAATAATTTTGGAATGCTTCCTGTTGACTTGTTAATACAATGTGGAATTTGGCCCAGGCAATCTGCTGTTATGAATCAGCATAGTTTATTCACTGGAGTATAGGTGTGCTTGTAATTATTCAGGAATCTGCTCTACTTAAAAGATAACAGGTCAGTCTGGTAAGTAGCATTATTCCAATGTTTAGGTTAGAAACTGAGGTAGAGAGAGAAATTGATTTATTCTGCATTGCAGTAATTTTATTGAAGACCTTAAACTAGGAATGGAGGCCTTCACATGTGTGTTTAATCCAGAAAACTGCCTGCTTCATTCATATCCTTAATGTTGCTATGTTGAAAACAAAAGTGAGCCTTAAACTGATACACTGATTAAGTATGGGTGGCATACAGATAGGTAGTGTTGTCCCAAAGGAAGTGAGATTCATGTAAAACTGGCTGTACAAAATAAATAGGGTACTTTTTTTTTCTTTTTTAAGTGTTGGATATATTTTTTGGGTTATCTTGGGTTGAAGGGAAAAGTAGAGGATTAAATGGGGACGGGAGACGTGATGCATAGGGGAGATAATGATAAATGTGAATTTGAAATCCAGTGAAATCTGAGTTGCATGGGTGAGCACTGGTCCAAAGAAACAGTCCTAAGTTAAGTTGTGCAGAACATGAAAAAAAAAGAAGAAAGATGGTGGTGGTGGTTGTTGCTGTTGAAATTTTTTGTCTACCTTTCTACATCTGTTGCAATATACTATAATTAATACAAGAAATTGTATATCATCATGTAGGCATGATTGTTTCTAAAACATCTTCTGAATGTACTTTGTCTATGTCCTGCATGTGAATGAGGTTCCAGTAACTTTACTGCATACCATCACTGTTTCAGTGTCACACTTTGAGTCTGGTACAAAGGATTTTACAGATCTAGTTGGGTGGAATGGTTCAGTGCACAGCAAAAGTAACACTGAGTAACGAGTGTCGTCGGTGCTGAAGTCTTAACCGCTTGTTAAAACTATTTTGTGTATGGCTTATGTGAGCAGAATTCTTCAATCCTCCCAAGTGAGTACTGTTCAGGGACAGCTATCTTATTCTGTTAATTTGGAAAAATTCCTTTTCCAAGTGAAAAATCAGCAGAGTTGGCAATACTCAAGTTTTTGCCTCTGTCACAGCTGGCTGGGTTCAGTGTTGCTTCCACTACCTCTTAGTGCTGCATAATAAGGGCACTATATTCCAATGCAAACATGAAAAGTATGGTTCCTTTTTTGTTATATGCCTCACTGTTTACCATAAATGGCTCAGTTAAAACTGTGAGTCTCATTCTTAGAACTCCATGTCTGTGAGTACCCATGTTGTTAAGCTCTTGGGCTCTGATGGGATGTTGAATCATCATCTTTTAAATGTGTGTCTCTTGTTCTGGAGCATCTCCAGCTACAGCCTTTAGTGGCACTGCTGGTGTTCTCCACTGGTGTCTTAGAGTATTTGTGGAACACAGAAACTTTGGCATTTGCCCCTCTAATGTTTCATTAGAGTTGTTAATGTTTTGAGACTGGTTCTGCATTAGCCTGGAGTTGTCTTTAATCAGTAGGCTGAGTTAGTACAGTGTCTTTACTGAACTATTTCTATGTTGTGACATCTCTACTCTGTAACTGTGGAGACAGCTTCAAGGCCAAACACAAGGCAGCTTAAGTAACTGCTGCATCTCATACTATGCAATGTGACTTCTGTGAAGTAGAATTCTTGTTTTGGTCATGTCTTGATTTATAGATGGGTGTAATGAAATTTCAGAGAGTATCTTCTTGTGTTAACAATTCCATGATTGGCATGCTTCCGCTGTTCATGTGCAATTAGTCCTGCATACATCACTACTGCTTAATGAAATGTTTGTAAAATAAATCTCAGGGCAGGATATATTGCCTTGGCATTAAAGGACTGAGATCCAAAGAGACGTTGGCTGGCACTGCATTCTTCAGAGAGAAGACTTTCAATTCTTGTTCTTTGTATTGCAAAAGAAAGCAGTTCTGCTTTGTGTGGAGGTGTCATGGAAATGTGAAGTACGCAACTTCATGAGAACTGTATTGCGCTAGAAAGATCAGCCTTCATTATCACTAAGACCAGTGGCTTGGAATTGCAGGCAATGGACATAAATCTGGAGATACCTGTCCAGTTGTTCCTCCATCTCCATGCAATCTAGTGTGTGAGAAGGGAGGAAGAGGAGTCAAAATGCCTATATTTTGGAATATATGGAAATTAACTGAGTTTTCCTGTGTAATAGTTGAGGAAGTATCAGTAGATATGGGGGAAGAGGAGAAACTCACCTTGAACTTGAGAGGAGAGCAAGAGTATAAGCATTTGTTTTTTATTGGGAGCAAAAAAGTGAATGAGATTTGAGAGGAATTGTTTGGAGCTCTTCTATACTTTATCTACACTAGAATTTGCTCTCAATGAGACATGGAGCACTTGAGAAGAAAACTTTCCAAGTTATGTATCAGGAACACAAATTATGCATGTCTGATGGATTCACTGGTGGGATGGAGAAGAGAGAAATGTTGCCCCATGGATGATCAACAGAAGTACTGAAGCATGAATAAACTCAGTACACACACGATTATATCTTCTTGTGTTTCTCTCAGGGTTACCAACAAATTCAACCAGAAACATTGAGCCTATGTCAACACGGAATGAGAAAACATCTAGTAAATCAAAAGTTCCCAACTACAAACAAGAGTGCCAATTTCTTTGAATTGTTAGTTTCTAGTGCTATTTGTTGCTGGTGTAGTTTGCACAAATGATCTCTAGGATGATAAGGGCATTGTGTTGCTGTTTTCTTTCAGCAGGACCAATTTCAATGCTATTACTGGTCCAGATGATAACGCCCCCTGCAAAACAAAATGAAAGAACCCCAAACAAACCTATGTGATTCTGTAAGGAGAAGGTTATTTAAATAACAAAATTATAATAGCCCCTATATGAAATGAAGGGAAAAAAACCCATAGCCTGAAATTCTAATTTTCTTGTCTTTTTGTGTGACTTAAGGGATTTCTTATGTAAACTGGATCTTTCTCATATAAACTGGATTGTGGTCAGCTTTCTCGACAATGTAGATGAGCAATAATCTCATTGAGGCAGTATCTCTGAGTTCATGAAACTACTCATAAAGCTGCTTCTGGTTTTTTTGCATGTTTTTATCCTTGATACTTGCTTGTTCCTGGTAAGGATGATAAGCTTATTGGGTATGTTCATCTTCATCTTACTGCCTACAGCAATACTGGAGGGTTTTTTATACTGGACACTTGCTTTGTTTTCCAGACCCGTTGTAATTTTGGGCTTTAGAAAATGAAACTTCTCTGTTTCCCACAGATTGAGACCTGCTTGTTTATCCTACATGGCTTTCAGTTTGGCTGTCTTCAAAAGCTCATCTGTCAGAAGAGAAGGAAGCTGACAGTGATGAGAAGGCAGACATTCACCAAATTGTTTAGGCAGTGCTTTCTAGCAGGATTAGCGGTACTTGTAGCAGAATTCTGTTCAGTGTTTGTCCTGGGCCTCAACTTGAGCTTATGCATTTTCTGTGACAGTAGTACTTTTTCACCTGAACTTCCTTATTAAGAGGGAGAGTATCCTGCACTCTTCCAGGGTAAGGCAGGAACTGAAACAAGTTCAGTTTTCTTGGAGAGGAATCAGATATTTATCTACATGTTCCCTTTGAATCCATTGGTTCAGGAGAACTTCCCTTTGGTCAGCTGGGAGAATGCCAAATCGTTGCCAGTCTTAAATGGGTCTTGGCAGTTTTTGCAGCAAACATCCATGGTTTATGTTTAGTGTTGCATTCCAACTTTCTGAGTCTTTCTCAGTTAGGAGAGACTGCCTGAGTCTCCTTGCATGGACACCCTGATTGGTGAGGAGCTTGAAGGAGAATCTTTCATCAGTCTAGTGGGTTATATAAAAACAAAAAAACTCCATAGCCTTGATTACTTGCTCATGGCTTTGTTTCAGTGTTGCATTATATTACACAACAAGCATAAACCAGTTTGATTTCTGCTTCAGAAATTGCAATTTCTGCTTTTAACATTATGTGTTTGAATTATAGCCTGGTTTATTTACCAGCAAACCAATCTCCAAAACAAACCAAGACATACACCAACATGGCTGCTCAATGTGATTAAACATAAGAACTAACATACTCTGCTGGACCAAATGTCCATCTAATTCAGCATCTTGCCTTTATCAGTGTCTAGAAGCAGCAGCTGACTGAACAGTGTAGGAAATGGGTTCATTCTGTCAGCCGCTGAAATATTAACAGTAGGTTTCTGACAGACACTTGTTTAGCTGCTGTCTGAAATGGAAGCTACATTTGGGCTATTGCACTGTGAATAGCAACATCAAACTATTTATAGGTGAATTTGCTGCCTTTTTAAACTAATTTATAAATAGCTGTGGCTTACATAGCGTTTCACAGCAGCAAGTTCCGTGCAGTTTACCTGCACTTTCTGTGTGTGTGATAGGTTGATGCATGAA
>VZTZ01048111.1:14248-26519 GCA_013400955.1 Drymodes brunneopygia
TCTCCTCCCAGCTCGAGCATGAAGGATTTGATCAACGACTCAACAGATACAGAACATCTAGAACCATCAGATAACTCCTCTGGTGATTTGAGAAGCAGGATGTGCTTTGTCCACCTCGGTCCCAAGAATAGCTTCCCTCATGAATATACTAAATAATAAAATTATACCCAAGATCCGGACTCCACCAAAAACTGTATCTAAACCGGCTGCCAAAAGCACCCAGTGTGAACAGAGGGAGCTCTGATGCGATAGAGGTCAGACCTGTGTTCACCCAGCACCAACCCTGGGCTTGGTTCTGTCTTTTCGATCATGGCATTACTGATGCAATTTCTCGATCACCTAATAAATTCTCCTTAACCTTATCCTCGAATTAGGTGTACTTATTTATAACAGCACCTCATTGGGAACAGGTAACAAACTCCACAGGTATGCAAACACGCAGGAATAGCTGTGCCTCGGCAGCAGCAGGCTGGTTGGGATTTCCGTGGTGCTGAGCAGTGTCTTGCTCACACAGCCCCGGATCGAGGTGGCTCTGTTGTCATGGATACTGGTACGTACCTTGTTTTCTCTCAGACATCTATCAAATATGTGCATTTGGATGTTCTCTGGATTTGCCTGAGTGTTCCAAGCGCATTTTGACACTAGTAAATAATATTAAACAGCTGTGTAATTTATGCTGGAAGACTGAGCACACTCTTTCTCTGTATTTTAACAGCCTTTTTTCACCCTTGAGATTTCCCATCCGAACACTCTGCCCGGTGATGTTCTCATCGAGCCAGAGCATGACCTGCAAGAAGCTGAGTTCTTTCTGCAGGGTTTTACTCTGAAGGAGCCCTCCATGCAGTCACCACACCCCAGCCACCCATGGGCAGGGGAAGGAGTCCCCAGCCTGGTTTTCAAGCATGAGCTGATTCCTTTCAAGACAATTCAAAAGATAAACACAGCCCCCCCAAAAAAATCCAGCAGGTTTCTGTGTCTCCACCTTTTTAGTGGAGACAACAAGAATTTTGCAGGTTCAGGCACTGTGGGGAGCTCCTGGGAGCAGGTTCCCCATCTCTCCTCTCTGGAAAACCTGGGATTCCACCTGAGGGGACTGTGCCCCTGAAATGGAAGTTTTAATTTCCAGCAAAGGAAGAAAACCCAAACTCTTTGCCTTTTGCCTCATTCCCTGTTCCTGAGCCCACAGGAAGCTTTGTGCCAGCTTTGGGCTGGGCAGCAGGAAGCAGAAGCTCTCGTTGATGCTGAGTCCCAGGAGTGCCAGTCCCCTGTGGCAGTGGCAGGGCCCCACTGGTGCCACAAATGACCCTCCAGGGCTGCAGCCTTCACATTCTGGTGAAAAACCCAGGGGATCTCAGCCTCTGCCTGCTGAGTCAGCAGCCAAGTGCAAACTCCTCCTGTCTGCTCAGTGACTGCACTGAGGGTACAGCCCAGGCTGGGTGATGGGCTTTGCCTGTGGTTTACAGCATTACATTCAATTAAATTTCATTTAGCAGCAGCAAAGAAGGAAGATGTTGAAACAATAAGACAAGGGAATGACAATATTCTTAGAAAAGAAGGAGCATTTGTCATGATTAGAGAACAAAACTGCAATAGAGTCAACTCCCTGATCTGCAGTTTGTGGAGTTGAGAGTGTATCAAATAAACGTGGGATAAATATTTGAGATATTCACTCCCAAACCCCTGGTTCTGAGAACAAACAACATTTACCTCCATACACTGGCTCATTACATGCTTCAGATTTGCTTTTAAATTGCACACTGAGTGTGCTTCCTGTCCTGTGGCACAGAGCTGGAGTAAAGCCACGGCCTCAAACGTGAAAACAGAAAGTCCTGGACAAGGTGGGACGACCAAAGGGAGCTGGGAACAGGGGCTGGCCCTGAGAGAGACCAGCTGGGACCAGAGGCAGCACACAAACCTCTCTGGACAGTGAGATCCTGTGCCTTTATTTGCTCTTCCAAGGTGGCAGAAAAACCAGCCTTGCACACTGAGAGGGTGACTGGAAAGGATGAAGTTCCCAAAAGCAAGAAATTGAGCCCAGGGCACAGCTGCAGGCTGAATCCTCTGTCTGCAAGGTGTCAGGCTTAAGATTCTGCTGCCTTAACAAGGCCCTTGATGAGAAAATTTCAAAGAAGATCAAAACCCAAGAAAGACCCTGATATTCAAAGGAGGCCGGTGTCTCCTCTTTCCTTTGTACCAAAAAAAAAAAAAAAAAAAAAAGGAAATGTAATTCTGTTTCATTTGCGTGTGCATGAACAAATTAGTTTCAGAAGCAATTTTACAGTAATTATGACCATCTCCAATGGATTAGATTTTCAGAAATATTCACTCTAATGTCAAGATGAGAACTCCCACGTCCTGATTTTTTTATTTGATGTTCTAACAATTTAAGGGTTCCAATAATTTGCGTGCATGACTGGACTAGAACAAAAACACGTTTATGACTTCTGAGTTTTGTGACACTGAAAATTTTATGGTGAAGTGATTTTGACCTTTGGAGGATATAAAAAATTCAGTGGTAACATGATCTTTATCTCTCAGCACAGCATGTGATGGTCTGCAGTTCCAGCTCCTGTTCCCTGATAAAGAGGTGTGTTTGATCTTTTATTCCTCCTAATACTTCAAGTGTATCATAATTATAAATGTATTTGGTAATCACCGTGATGGTGCTGATACAAGAACCCATTTAGCATTTCTGAGTCGGTGGCACTTCCTTCCACTGGGGATACACTGGGGATCTGCCAAGGTAAATTACAAAGCTTTCCAAATTTCTTTCAAGCGGAATTTAAGGCAAATAAACTCCAGGGAAGCTTGGTGAGTTTTGGGGATATCCACATGAAAAATACCTAGTGCCCTTTAAAATAGTTTCTTTGTCCATTCTGAAGGGCTTTTGTGGCCAATTTGCAGTGCCAGCCCATGGGAATTTCTGCTTCCTTTGTGCCATTTGTGTGGAGAGAGGCTCAGTCAGCAACTACAAATGATCCATTTCGTGTTCTGTGCGAAATCCTCCTTCACTGGGCACTGCCAAGGAGGTCTGGGGACATTAAAACCAGGTTTAATAAAGCCAGCATTTCAGTGCCACTCGTGATAGGGTCAGCGGTCACCAAACACAATTAATCACCTGTTTGCTGAGGAAGGGAAGGGATTGGAGAGCAAATGACAGGAGCAAGAGGAAGAACAAGCACGCAGGATAAAACATAATCATTCTACAAACAAAGACCATTTACCTCTAGTTCCTCCTCCTCAAATGTCTCCTGAAGACTTTCAGGACCATCTTGCACTTGGATTGCAAGGATGAACCCCAGGGGTGGAAGGAGGGGATTTTCCCAAGAGAAAGAAGTGCTGTAAACTGTAAACTGAAAGGGCACATGGTAAACTCTCTGTTTGCTGCTGTCTCACCCTGGAATACTGCAGGCATCACACTGGATGCATATTCCTTTCCATTTCTCCATTGCTATGTCCTTTTCATTGTTCATATTCCACAAATTAAATATAATTTCAAAAGGAATGGAACAGTAAGATGTGTTTGGGCTGGTTTATTGCAGTTGCAGGTGTGTGTTCTCCTTTTATCCTAAAGGTCCATAGCAAAACACAACGAGGATTGCAGCCTTAGACTTCGTGCCTTTGTGGAACACGCAAATGAGAATTAGTCTTTGTTCTCTAAGCAGGATGGGAAAACAAAATTAGTGCTAAGTTTTGAAGCAATCACCCCCAGGTACTGCCCCTTCCTGACCACGGGGAGCTGGTGCTGAATGGTGCTTCCTTTAAATTTAAATTTAAATTTAAACAAACCCTCTGATCTCAGGAGCAGCCGTGCCCGGACATGAACAGCACCAGGCATCATCATTCATGTATTAACAATTAATTATTTAGTTGTTGGCTCAAAGCAGAGCCAGCACAGCAGGACTTCCATTGTTTGCGTTCCTCAGGTTTGCAGCCACGTGCGTGGGTTGTGTCTTCTGGGGGGAAAAGGCACCCAAAAACGGCCGAGTTCTCATGAGTTTGTCCTGCACTGGCTCCCAGCAGGTTATTCCTCGTGGGGAAATCAATCAATCAATCCTCGTGGGGAAATCAGGTGCTGATCCTGTTAACAGCCTCTACCCAGAGCTTTTGCCCACAGTGAGGCCAAAACACAGCAAAATCTTTCCTCTGAAATCCAGTTCTCCTGTGTGTGCAACCAGCACTGCTGAACTGAACAAACCCCTGCCACTCCTCTGAATTTGGTGCTGGCCAGGGTGACCTGTCTGGGAGGACACGAGCCGGGCTGTGCTGCTGCTGGGGAGAGGTGTTTATTTGTACACGTGTTATCTGCTGTATAAATACATTTCAAGGGGTGATTTACTGCGTGCAGCGCTGCTGTAGGGAGACTTTTGAAGAATAAGCCAAAATAGCTGCTAATTTGTGGTCACCTTGAAGGCGCGCAGGCTCAGGAACCTTGACAATGCGCTTAGAAAAAAGCGGTGATAATCACGAGTACGTGGTAATGACCACGGGTTTTACAGGCAGATCATTTAAACATCCCGAGCGAAAGGATGGCAGGAGAACATTGTTAGTGAGCTCATTAATGCTCCGAAACTGCCACGCAAAGCCATGAACGGGGAGAATCAGATTTGACAAGAACGGGATTTGCAAAGGCAATTTTTGAATTTTTGCAAAGGCGATTTTTGAGGACACAGAAATGCAAACTTTGGCAGAGGGTTGGTTTCCCAGATGGCTGCAAAAACCTGCACAGAGGAGCCCCTGAGCTCGGGATGCCCCTGCGCCTGACACTGTCCCTGTCCCTGCNAATTTCCCCGGGCCCCTATTGGCTGGGTGTGGTAGAATTTTTTGCTGCTGCTTCTGCCACCTCACCCTTCACTTTTGCAGGCCGTGGTTGTGCTGTGCAGGGCTCCCTCCTCCCCTGCAGGTCAGCCTTGAGTGGGTCCTGCACGGGCTGTGCTGGGTCCTCCACGGGGAGATGAAGGGACTTTGCAGAAGCCCTTTGAGAGGAGCCTGGAGCCACAGGTCCTGTGGAGAGCACAGAGGCAGGAACAGGAGCAAGGTGCAGATTGATGGGTGTGGGAGCCTCGTTTCAATAAGCAGAGCCTGGCAGGGAGGTGCCACCTGTCCCTGGGCAGGCAGGGGACACTCCCAGCCCACGGCCACAGCCCAGCCCTGGAGGGGCAGCAGCTCCCGGCAGGGGGACGGGGAGAGCCCCTCTTTGTGACAAACACAACGTGACACGATGCACACAATAAACATCGAGAAGTCTTAGCTACCCTGGGAAGGCAAAACAAGCCATGTTTTATGAATCATTTTCCTTCTCCCAAGGTTGTAGCTCCTTTCATGTTCCATAAACAAAGCACTGTGGGCTTTTGTTCTTCCAGAAAAACACAGCCCGGCAGGTGAGGAGCAGTTCAGCTCCTTGAAGTAACACGTTCAGCCCTGAAAGCAAGAGGCTTAGATAATTTGAACATTTAATATTTGAGTATTTGCACAGGACCAGTGTTATTAATGGTACCAGGGATGATCAAGGGTGAAAGCAACTAATAAAAGGTTTTTATGAGCAATAAGAGATTGCACATCCAGTGTCAGAATCAGGGCTTCAGACGCAGGGGGAAATGGTCACTTTTATTTATTTATTTACTGAATTAATTATAGTCACATTTATTTATTTATTTGTTTATCTATGGGAAATCTGGCTGCTTTTCTTTTATGGCACAGGAATTGCCATCCTCCTTCAGCCCAGACGCTGCTTTTCCTTTGACACCTGCACTCCTTTGTGCTTCATTTCCTCAGCAGGAAAGGGGCTCGCTCTGGCCTCCACTGCCCCCTGTGCAGCCTCGGGGTGAGAGGGGCTGCACATCTGGCCGTGCCTGGCACTGCACATCTGGCTGCAAGCAGTGCTGCACATCTGGCTGCGGGCTATGCTGCACATCGGGCCGTGCCTGGCACTGCACATCTGGCTGCGGGCGGTGTCTCACATCTGGCTGTACCTGGCACTGCACATCTGGCTGCAGGCGGTGTTTCACATCTGGCTGTGGGCGGTGTTTCACATCTGGCTGCGGGCGGTGCTGCACATCTGGCTGCGCCTGGCACTGCACATCTGGCTGCGGGCAGTGTCTCACATCTGGCTGCGGGCGGTGTTTCACATCTGGCCACAGGCGGTGTTTCACATCTGGCTGCGGGCGGTGTCTCACATCTGGCTGCGGGTGGTGTCTCACATCTGGCCGCGGGCGGTGCCGCCGCCCCCCGGGCTGTGCCCGCGGGCAGAACAGAAACGTCTGCGGTTCGTTCTGGGTCGGTCCCCCCGTGCCTGGGGATGGCAGGGGCTGTGCCACAGCACTTCCAGACGGGTCACACGCCCCCAGGTCTCATCCAGGACAATTGCAGAGGTAAAGCCACGCACCTTGAAAAGCGGGGGTTTGTGACACACGGCGGGGAGCAGGCGCTGCCCTGAGCCGCTCTCTGTTTCTGCACTCGGGCACCGGCACTCACCACCCCCATCACCGGGCTCAGAGGGCTTTTGGCATCTGCTCTGCAGGCCGGGGAGCTCAGGAGCGCTGGGGAGCAGCCGGCGGTGCCCTGCAGTCGGGTATCGCGTTTGGGAGGGAGCAGCTTCCGCGGGAAAACAGCAGGGGCTGGTTCTGTCCCCTCCTCGGGCAGCGAAAGGTGATGCGTGCTCTGCCTGGGCTGCTGGGGGATTCAATGCCCGGGGGTGATTGTCCCTCCCGGGACACAGCGGTGCGAGCTGCTCACTGTCACAGCCGTGTTTGTGCTTGGCAGAGCAGCTCTGGGGGACTTCTGTGCGTTCTTCCTCCTGCACAGTCCGGGGGTGACTGTCAGGCAAGGGAGGGCCGGTCCCCAGCATCCACCAGATGTTCAAATTCCACCCCCTGTCCTCCCCGAGACCTTAAAGCCTGCTGCAATGTTGGTTTCACATCCCACATGCTAACTAAATTACAACTAAGTAAGATGCTAAAATGAAACGCCTAAAATGTAAAAAATAAATATGTTAAATCTTGTTGGAATGTTGAAGTTCTGACTTTACGTATTTCCCTTCTTCCCTGGGCATGGGAGCCGGCGAGGGAAATTCGAGGGTCCTGGTTTGCATCCCGCCTGTCCCTGCTCCTGCCCGGGCTCCGCCTGACGCCTCCTGTCAGGGCTCAGCGCTCGCAGCGGCCGTGGGAGGAGATTGGGAGCTTTGCTCCTGGAATTATCAGTGCTCAGCCAGAGCCAGGGGTCGTGCTGAGCTCCCTGACCTCGCTGTACCATCACAAAACAATCTTTATGCAGGATCCAGCAGCCTCAGCAGTTCCTGTAGGATGTCACACTCCAAGTATCTGGGGGTCTGCCTTTATTTAGAACCATTTTCATTCAAACTCTTGCAGATTTGGGATATTTTTTTTTTGCATCCGGACCGACGTCAGGTTTGGGCAGCACCTCAGCTGCGTTGACTTTTTTTCAGGTTTCTGTCGTTGCTTCCAGAGAAGCCCGAGGGGATGGGATGGTGTCCCTGAGGGGATGGGATGGTGTCCCCGAGGGGATGGGATGGTATCCCGGAGGGATGGGATGGTGTCCCCAAGGGGATGGGATGGTGTCCCCGAGGGGATGGGATGGTGTCACTGAGGGGATGGGATGGTGTCCCCAAGTGCAGGAGCCCTCCCGCATTGAAACAGCGGGGACGATCCGGCCCTCCCGCAGCAGCCCGGCGGAGCCCANCAGCCAGGGCAGGAGCCGCGGGGGGAGAGGGAGAGCTCTGGCGAGTCGCGTTTGGGTCTTTTTTCTTTTTTTCCCCCTCCCAGAAGTGTTGATAAGAGGCGTGGAGCGACAGCCACCACAGCGCGACGCTGCAGACCGGAGCAGCCTCTGACCCCTGCGGAGACGGGATCGGGCCGTGAGCGGGACCCCCGGGCAGCAGCCTCGGGCCACACCGGGCACCGACTGCCCTGCGGGGCACTGTCACCCCCAAACCCACCGCGGGCCGTGCCGGGCTCGGCCGTGCCCGTCCCGTCCTGGCGCAGCCCCGGGAGCCCCGGGAGCCCCGGGAGCCCCGCGGGGGAAGCGCAGGAGCAGCTTCCCCTCCCTGCAGCTCTGCAGGGCACAGCAGCGGCTGGCACAGGCTGCCCAGAGAATCTCTGCGAGTGCTCGAATGTTCCCTCAAAGTGCTCATTCGGAGCCAGGCTGGACAGGGCTTGGAGCAGCCGGCTCTGGTGGGAGGTGCTGGAATCGCACGGTTCTAATTAAGGTCAGTTCCAACCCAGGGCGTTCTCTAATTGTGTGACACCCATGACCATCCCCCCCAGAGCCAGGCAGAGTCGGGGGCCGTCACCAGGCCTGCTCCCACCCCTCGCTGTGGCTGCCCCACCCCACTGACGAGCTGAGAAACTGTGAGCGTGTTGAGCGCTGAGCTTTCACAGCCCCGAACTGGCAGAGCTGCTCCTGTAACCGATAAAGTGGGAAACTTCACAGCCCCGAGTGGGTCCCGGATTCGCAGCTCCACACGTGTCACAGTCTGGTGTCGATGTGCTCTGAGCAACGAGCACGGGCGGGCACTGCCTGGGCAGCACAGCCCGGCGGCTTTCCCCGTGCTCTCTGCTTGCCCTGGGGGCTGTCACCTCGCTGCTGGGGCTGTTGGCAATGACAGAGTGACAGGTGGCACTGCCCTGCCCCAGCTCCTGCGGGGCAGCCCCTTCAGCCAGGTGCCCGTGGGGCTCGTGCCCCACACACCTTCCACAGGTGGGTGATGCTCACCTGAGGCTTTGCCCTCTCCCCGTGTTCATGCAGCAAGAGCAGCAATATTGACAGAGGAAGAGGCCTTCAAGCCAAAGGAGGGTGGATTTTAATGGGTGTTAGGAAGGGATTGTTCCCTGGGAGGGTGGGGAGGGGCTGGGATGGAATTCCCAGATTTGGTGTGGTTGCCCCTGGATCCCTGGCAGTGCCCAAGGCCAGGCTGGACATTGGGGACAGTGGGAGGTGTCCCTGGGACAGTGGGAAGTGTCCCTGCCATGGCAGGGCTGGGAGGGGATGGGGTTTAAGGTGCCTCCCAACCCAAATCAGCCTGGGATTCTGTGATTCAACGATCACATGTCCCAACCCAGGTAGAGGGAACAGGACCCCACAGGGGCAGTGTCACCCTCAGGACCCTGGGTGTGCAGACCCCAGAGGAGCAGTGTCACCCTCAGGACCCCAGAGGAGCAGTGTCACCCTCAGGAGCCCACAGAACAGTGTCACCCTCAGGACCCCCCAGGAGCAGTGTCACCCTCAGGCCCCTGGGTGTGCAGACCCCACAGGGGCAGTGTCACCCTCAGGACCCCACAGGAACAGTGTCACCCTCAGGACCCCACAGGGGCAGTGTCACCCTCAGGACCCCACAGGAGCAGTGTCACCCTCAGGACCCTACAGGAACAGTGTCACCCTCAGGCCCCTGGGTGTGCAGAGGGGACAGGAGAGCCCCGGGACTGTGGCCTCCAGTCCTGCTGTGGCTGGAGCCCCCTCCAGTCCAGCCACATTTTTGGGAAAGAGCCCGGTGGGCAGCAGGGCTCAGGGAGCTGCCAGACCCCCTGCGCTGGGGACAGGGGGAGGCTGCTCATGGCAGCCACCTCGGGAGCCCCATCACAACAGGGTGTCCTGGGAAAATAAATATTTATGAGGAAAAGCCACAAATTGCCAGGTTATTCTGCAAATTATCAGAGAACTGGAACACATTGTGGAAGGGAAAGGTATTTTCTGAAAAGGCCTTTCAAGCACAATGCCTCATTCTCTGCAATGTTCATCTTCAAAAACCAAGAATGGGGAAGGATTAATGGCCCAGGACCCTGCGAATTCGCACTTCCCGGAACAAAGAACAAAGATGTAAAGCCTGTCTTCAAATGTCCCTGTTTTCTACAAAGGAATATAATTTTGCTTCTGTCATCATTTCAAGAAATACTTTCTCCACAATGATTTCTCTTCCAAAGTCAAAGAGCTGAAATCTTAAAAAAAAAAAAAAAAAAAAAAAAAAAAAAAAAAAAGAGAAAAAAAAAACCCTTTTTTTTTGTGGGGAAAAAAAAAAAAAAAAAAAAAAAAGAGGAAGAAAAAACCCTTGCATTTTCTGGGAGAGAAAAAAAAAATAAAAAATACCCAGCAACACAGGCTCTTATTTTGCTGGCAGAGGCAGAAATCACTTGAAACAAGAAGAAAGAAGGAGAGGCTGAACATGTTTCAATTAAAAAAACATTATTAGCTCACAAAGGAAGAGATAAAAAAGGCTTTGCTCCTGAGGAGAGCGACGGGGCTGCCTGCTGTCAGCAGTGCACCCTCGGGGGCTGCAGAGCCGGGGGGCCCCGGTGCCCACTGCCCACCAGGACAGGGCTGGGCTGGCACTGGGGGTGCCCCAGGCTGTGCCTGGGCCCTTCCTGTCCCTCCCTGCCCGGCTGGGCTGGGAAAGGGAAAATGAAACTTGGTTTGTCTGCGTTTGGAGTTTGGTTCCAAACTCCTCTTGCCTGGTGGAGGTTGGAGGTGGGGAAGGGCTGTGGTGTCTCTCAGGCAGGTGCAGAGGTGGCACTGAGGGGTGGCCTTGGTGGCCCCAGTGCCACCAGCCCCGCAGTGGGGACAGGCAGAGGAGTTTCCCTGCACAGGTGGAGGGACCTGGAACCCGCCTGGCTTTGCACCTGGAACCCGTGTGAGCAAAACCTGAGCCCCTGCCCGAGCACCCCGTGCATGTCCAGAGGCAGAATTATTTGGACTGAAAGGAAATTCAGATGAATCACACACAAAAAAAAAAACCAAACCAAAAAACAAACCAAAAAAACCCCAAAACCAAACTTGTAAGAAATGAATCCAAATTGTTCTTACTGCTCACACTCAGAGCAAACACAACATCAAGAAGATGCTCTGGCAGCATCATGTGCTTGATGGTCACCAGAGAGCTGATTTTTGTGAATATCTCTTAATTTCCAGGCACTTGTTGTGCGCTTATAAATAAGTAATAACATCTCATCTGGAAAGAGACACTGAGGAAATGGCATTTCTCTGGCTGCAGCGTTGCTGTGCAGAGGGCACACTCTGAGGGCAGCAATCTGCCAAGTTTAAATGCCTGGCCATGCCCACGGCTGTCCTGGCTGCCCACCAACCTTTTGAACTTTGTTTTTTGTGGCTGGAACAATGAGCCCCGAGCAGCGAGGGGCTCTGAGCACAGCGAGCAGTGGGGTGAGGAGGAGCCGTGGTGACCTGCCCGGCCACCGAGCAGTCACCGCTGCGATGTGGGAGGTGTCCCTGGGATGGTGAGAGGTGTCCTTGGCACAGTGGGAGGTGTCCCTGGCACAGTGGGAGGTGTCCCTGGGGCAGTGGGAGGTGNGTCCCTGCCATGGCAGGGGGGGCCCTGGGTGGCTTTGAGGTCCCTTCCCACCCAAACCAGCCCGGGACTCTCTGCTCAGACATTTTCCCACCTTCTCCAAGCCCTCTCTTTGTGCTGCAGCTTCCCACGTTTGGGTGCAGCTCCAGCTCCGTCAGCTGCAAGGATGGGGGCAATAACCTCCCTCCTTTTCCCTCTCTCTTATTGTTTCTCCTCACCGCCAACTCCATCTCGTCCGTGCAGATAATTTCTGTTCAATAACCCCGTGGAACAGCTCCGAGTGCTCGGTGTAATGACGGGAGCACTGAGGCAGCTAGGTAGATAATTTATTTGATTTCAAAATGCTGCCACATTTGTACACGGAAAACTTTAAAGAAAATTAAACTCATTAAAAGCCCCCACATAAATTGTTTTTGCAACAAAGCAATTAAGAAATCTCGCCTCTCCAGCACGGTGGGCAACGTTCTAAATAAAATAAAGCCCAAATTACCTTTTGCTGGAGACAAAGTAAAAGCTATCTCTGGTGACTTAATAAGAAATGGGGCTTTTAGAATTAATACAAAGATTTAGCAGCTTCCTTCTGTATATGTTGCTAAGCATTTTCCCGAAATTGCCTCAGAAAAAAAAGCAAACAATGCAGAAGGATCACATCCATGAGAGAGTTTGGGGTTTTTTACCCAACTGAGTAACAATGCTTTACAGAGCACAGAAAAAGGAGTCAAGGATTGTATTTTCTTCCCCCAATACATGTGTACAGAGGCTTGACAGGGCTTTGTTTGGATTTATTTTCATTATCTTAGCTCCAGACTTCTCTTTAAAGCTCCCCCCGGTTTCTATGGGAACGAAGAAATAACTGAAGGAATGGACTGCAAAATGTGGGGCCTGTCCTGAAAACCCTGGGGAGCAGGGGTGGCTCAGGCCCATGGTCCCACGGGGGCTGTGAGCATGGGGGGTGACACC
>VZTZ01048146.1:660-21112 GCA_013400955.1 Drymodes brunneopygia
ATGAAAATAAATTTGGAGGAAAGTTGAAAAAGCCTAATACTTTCACTGCAGCCTTAGCAACCAACCTACTTGGTTTCAGAAGATATTGCAATTTGTTCAACTTGTATGAAAATTAAATGTCACAGTGATTTCTTTAAACAATTTGAAAAATAATTGCTTTGCTTTCAGTCATTTTCCCCATATCCATAGGATATGGGAAAAACGCCCTGCACAGGACTCCCCAAGAGTCACACCATGTGCCCGAGAGCATTGTCCAAACACTTTTTGAACTCTGTCAGACTTGGTGCTGTGACCACTGCCCTGGGAAGCCGGTGCCAGTGCCCAAACAGCCTCTGGGGGAAGAGCCATTTTCTAATAACCAACCTAAACCTCCCCTGATACAACTTCAGCCCATCCCCTTGGATCCTGTTACTGATCACCATGAAGACGTTGCTGAAAGTGATGAAAATGAGGCAAGTTCTCTGTTTTCACCCAGTAGCAAGTTCCTGAAGAGTGGCAACGTTTGCAAGTGTGAGTTTTCTTTCCAGATCAGAGTCTTAAAGTTCAAAGTCTTCATGGCTGAACCTGATTTTCAATGCTATATTTAAGTGGCACTGGTAATCCTGTAAATAAAAAAACCTGGTGTCATAGCACCAAACAGAATTGAAATGTAAGTAAAAGGCACCTTGGGCTTTTTGTATGGTAGAGTTTATGAGAAGACATAGAGTTATGATGACATTTCTTTATCTAGGTTTTGAATTCACAAACTAGAAAATTCTAGTTGCTTCCAATAACTTTGTAAAGTAATTTGATATTAAGATCAAATAATACCTAGAGATAACTACAAAAACTGTAAGCTGATGCAGGTATGATTTTTGCTAATTGGAATATTGTTGGATAGTTTCCCTGTTTTAATGGTAAGAAACTTGTCTCTCTTTTAGATGCTGTCATCACTTCCTGTTGTCTGCAATAATAGAGGCTAAAATACATCTTGTTGTGAAAGCTCCTTTTTTCTGTGTCAAGATACTTAACATCTTTTGTTAGGCTTATTAAGCAAGGCAAATGAAAAGGTCTGTTGCTTTTAACTGTTGTTTCCATATGTATCCTAAATCAGTGAGAAGTAGATGAGCAATTTTTAAAATGGTGCTTAGAGAGATTTATTGTCAGCACAACAAAAGGGAAGCTTTCAATGAAGAAAAGTAATCATAAGTTTTCTTTACTAGTTCCCCGAAAATGTGACCTGAGCATGAATGGGACTGTTTGGACCTCTAGCAATAACTAGGAATGATTTTAGGAGGCATCCTGCAAATCTACAATCTTTTTGTATCTATGACCCTGTCACCTGTATAGCCTTGCAGAAATGATAAAACTTTGCAGAAGAGTTGTAAAATAGAAGCATGGTGGTGAGATTGCTACATTGTCTATGGCAAGTGTGGGGACAACCTAATTGCACTGTTGTAGCTCAGGGCTTGAAGTAACTTGTCCTCCTAAGACAGCTGCTTAAACTTAATACAGCGAGAGTACTGCTCTGGGTGTGAGTGAGATTACACGTAGTTAAGTATTTAAAGCAAATCTAGTCCATGCAAAACTGGGCAGAGTCAGTTCACTTCTCTTGTCACCTGCTAGCACAGCCCCTGTCTTTGTTACTCCTTTACTTTTTGTTCCTTTTCACTTAAATTACATCTTCTGTTTTGGTTAAAGAGTTTATCTCTTTGGACATCTTTGTACAACATCTCTCTTGTTGCACACTTCTAGATATTGTGGCACTTAGAGATGATAATAATAGCATTTAGAATCATAGAACCATGGAATGGTGTGTGTTGGAAGGGACCTGAAAGATCATCTCTTTCCAACCCACTGCCATGGGCAGGGACACCTTTCACTAGACCAGATTACTCAGAGCCCCATCCAGTCTGGCCTTGGACACTTCCAGGGATGGGGCAACCACAGCTTCTCTGGGCAAGGGAGTGTGCCAAGGCCTCATCATCCTCACAGTAAAGATTTTTTTTTTCTCCTGATGTCACTTACACTCTTTCAGTTTGAAGCCATTCCCCTTATTTCTATCACTACATGTTTCTATAAATAGCCCCTTTCCATTTTTCATGTGGGCTCCTTTCAGGTAATGGAAGGCCACCATTAGTTTTTAGATCATAGGATCCATTCTCAGCTACTGCTGGTTCTCAGTTTTTCCAGGTGCATCTCATCTTCCACCTTGATGGCATTCTTTCTTTGAATTATTAGTACTAACATGGAAAGATTTTTTTTAATTCTTCGACTCTAAAATAGATTACTTACTGAAGATGAAATGCCAAATAACTACAGACAGAAGGTGTGCAATAGTGAAATTAGCTTGAAATAAATTATACCGGTTGAGGGGAGTGAGAAAAAAGTCTTTGGAATTTTTCTGGTTTAATGTTAGGATTTTGAGAAGTTTAGAAGAACTGTCCTTTCCTGTAGAAAGTGAACTTTATTTTTTTTAGTAAACTCTTGCTGGTTTTTCAGCAATATGAATTTTTAATTGTGGGCTTTAAGAAAGCAGTGAGGTGGGATTAAGTACGGTAAGGCATACCATTCCAGATCTGTACTTGAATAAAAGGGGTTTTGGTGTCTGAATTTGTGCTCTAAAAAATCAATGTCTGAATGGAAGAATAAAATGTGAGGGTGGGAATTTGTTAAAAAAACTCCAAAACCTTCAGTCAGAAATATTTCTTCAGTAATATTTAGCTTTATTAACAGTCCATGTCAGTTCTTTTTGTTGAATGACTCATAAGATCCACGCTTCAAAAGAAAAGGAGCTATATCTCCAAATCATATATTCAGCTGTGTGACCATTAAGAAAAAGTAAGAAAAGTATAGTTGTTTCTCAACAGAATCGAGTTTTGCTAAAACAGTGTGGTATAATCCTGAAACTAAACCATTTTCTTACTTGTATGTAGCATGTATCCAAATGTGTTATATAGATGAATAAAGAATAAATAGAATTTGGCCTGGTTTTGTCAGGGACTCAATTTTCTTCCAAGTTGCTGATGCAGTGTTGTGTTTGGATTAAACATTAGAGTAATGTTGATAACACAGGGATGTTTTTGCTGCTGCTGAGCAGGACTTGCATAGCATCAAGGCCTTTTCTGCTTCTTGTGCTGCCCCACCAGTGAGAGCTTGGGGGGCACAGGAAGCTGGGCAGGTGCACGGCCTGGACAGCTGATGCCAACCCACCCAAGGGATGTTCTACACTCTGGGGTGGCACACTCGGTGAACAAACTGGGGGAAAGCTGGTTGGGAAGTCACTGGTCAGGATCAAGCTGGACATTGCCCATTGGTAGGCAGTGAGCAATTGCATTTTACATCTCTTTTCTGTATGTTTTAATTCTGGTTGTTGTTGTTATTATTTTATGTCCCATTTCTGTTCTGTTAAATTGTCTTTAGCTCAACCCATGAATTTTACTTTTTTTTCCTAATTCTCTCCCTCATCCCAGTGGAGGTTTGGGAATGAGTGAGCCTCTCTTTGGTGTTTGGCTACCTGCTGGGTTAAACCACAACAGAATTCTAAAGGAAAAAAATTGTTGAATTGTTCAACTATTATCTTGTGAAGAAAGATTATAGGGCCAAGGTATGTTTAGCTTAGTTTAAGAATACTGAAAATGAACAGCATACTCCTGATACATTTTTATGGCATTCAAGTGCTATGGTAATAAAAAACAATACTTTATAATAAATACCTGGTACCAAGTTGTGGCAAATATTAAAGAACAGCATGTAGTGAAGTGGTACAAGAGCCTATGACTTAGGAAAACAAGAGATTACAAGGCCAGCTAAAACCAATATAATAGCAATGAGTATAATGATTTTCTTTCAACACTTAAATAGAATTAAATAAACTGATACAGGTTGTCATTTGCCTCATCAAAATAAACACCATGACTTTAAAAGGATGCTAACTGAAAATGAATCTGTAAGGTACATGAACTGTTTAATATGAACTGTGTGTTAGCATGAAGCATATGCTAAGTATTGTGGATTGATTACTAAGAGGAGAAAACTGAAATAACTAGGAAGAAGCAAAGAGATGCAGTGATATTTATTAATAATATATACTAATGATTTTTCTGTGGCTGCCCTGTGTTTTTGCATGTACAGCTAATTAATATCAAGATTTCTAAGAAGCATCTTTTAAACTGGAATAAACAAGGGCAGTGAAATATCAGTGTTTCTGTCATTATTTGGGGGTTGTCTTGGCTATGTTTGAGACCAGAAGCTGAAATATATATTTTTACAGAGTAGCAGTTTTCAGGCCCCCTCAGGAAATGAGTTCAAACATTCCAGCCTCACACTTTCCATCTTCACATTCAGAGTCTAAATACACCCTCTGGAGGTGTTGCACAGTGTGAAACCATGCTGGTGTTGTTTTAGGTGCATGGTTTTTGTGTGTGTGTGCACAGCTGAATAGCTCCATGCCCTTAACTTTTGTAGCTGCTTTGAAATCCAGCCCAAGGCAGATGAACTTGATTTGTTATGGGAGTGGTTTCTGCCTATGTTACCCCAGCAGGAATCTCATGACAGAAAGCAGTTTTTCCTCTCTTTTCTTTAAACATTGCTTTAGTTAAGATGAGGCGATTTAAAATCACATTGCTTTAACATATCTAAAATACAGGGAAAATTCAGTCAGGACTTGGGAGCAATGAAATGTGAAGGAATTGTTATACATGAACTGAATACGGAGTACTGAGGGCTTAACAGTTCCTGACACAAATGTTTTCCTTTTCTTTAAACAATGGAGGGCTGGATGGGGAACCAAATGCCATGGCCTGTCTGGGCAGTAGGAAGTTGGCTGTGGTGACATCTCACTATCAGAGGTGAATACCCAGCCTTCTCTTTCACTGGTTCACTCTAGAAAGCAGGAGCATTCGAGAAACATACCAGTAAGACAAATTTTACTTTGATTGATAGTATGTGAAGAAAAGTTGTTTCTGTAGTGGTGCCTAAAGTATTTTGGCCTTCATATCAGAAATGAGAATTATTTTTTTTTACAGGTATGGCTTCTCATCTCAGTTGTAGCATCTCTCTTTTTATTTTTTTTTTTAGACAAGCATAATTTATATGCACAAATAGAATGAAAATCCTCATATGGTAAGAATTGAGTTAAAATAAAAATTGCTGAAAGGAATTATTTCATCTTACAATACGTGCCACTCTCCAATATCACACTGAATTTTTAGATTATTTCCCTGATAAATTATTATTATTTGACTATTGGGTAATTGTCTACTCACTGTTTTATAGTGCCTTTATAGGTACATTGCATAAAATAGCACGTTCAAGCTTACTCCTTCTTTCACAACCAATCATCTGCAAGACCACTGCTAATTTGGCTGCTTCAGTTTAGCCTTTATTCCAGCCTAAATGTAACCATTATATTTAGGCCAATTATGTCTCCAAAGCTAGACTTCTCTGTGTAATTATAACTTGCATTTCCTGCTAAATAACTAATAATTGCATCTTTCCTGGATAATAAATACCTTAGGATTAAGTCTGAAAGTTGGGGGCTTTTTTGATCAGGGTGTAGTTGTTCCTGATAACCAGGAAAAAGGTCATATTGAAATATTGGTTTGCTGCAGGCCCCTGTCATAAAAATTATTCTTATTCAATGATGATCTTTGAATTAGTCCCCCTCCTATCTGCTAATGCGTAAAACATCAGCTGCCACATTCTGGTTTGTGGTCAAAGGCTGAGGCCCTACAGCACAGTCAGTCTAATGTCTTCTGGATGTTTGTGAGTGTGCCACATGGCAGGGGACTGGATGAGCCTGCAGATTTCAGCAGGAGGACAGAACAGGTGCTGCACTGTGCCTGATCAGCCCACGCACTCCATTCCAGTTGTTCTCTGTGGGCCAGGGGAGTGTTGGACCTGTGCTGGAAAGCTAGCACCACCACGGGTCTTGATTTCATCCAGGTAGGAAAATAAACAGTAAAATAGGAAGTGGGAAATCTGCCAGAGGGAAGGAAGTGTGTTTTCCTGGGACCAGGGAGTCTTCACTCAGGCAGGAGCCAAAACAATGGCAACAGTGAGGAGGGAGGTGTAGGCGAAAATGGCACTTTTGGGATGGAACCAAGCATATAATGCAAGCACATCTAGAACATACATGTGAACAGCATAAGGGGCTGTTTGGAAGAGGAGGAGGGCAGAAGTAAAGTCTAGCAGGAGGAAGTATACAGAGATCATGGCATGTGAATGAGTATCAAGTGGGGGACAGTAGTTTTTGAAAGCTGGACAACAGAGCAGGCTGAGTCCCAACTTTGAGCCCTGGCAGGGGGCTCGCCATCTGGGAACAGCAGAGGATTTCTAAAAACAGAGGGAAGTGTTTGAAGAATTTTTAGAAATTATGGGAGAGGACAGAAAGGGAAAAGCAAAGGCCTCCTGGAGATATCAGTGAACCTGAGTTTGAGATGGGCACAGAGCACACAGGTCCCTTGTTCCCATCACTGCTGGACAGGTGAGACGTGTGGGTGTGGGCTGCAGGCTGAACCACAGCAAAATAAGTAATAATGCATGCCATCTAAATAGCTAGGTTCAGACATGCAGTGGCTTTAGTGGAAAGCCAGGAACTGCTTAAAATCATATTTTCAGAAATTTCATGTGTATGTATCAAGAAATCTTGGACATTTACTATGATTTGGGGTAAGACATTAAACCAACACAGAGCTTTTTGAGAGGCACTCCTTTATGCCTGTAAATATTTAGGTAGGGATTGTCTTCTTCCATTAGGATTCTAAGAACAGAGGTTTTCCTATCTAATTTAAATCAAAGTCCAGTGGAGCAGCTAATGAGATGACAAGTTGAAATATAATCTTAAGGGCATATTCTCAGGTTTTAAACAGAAAACTGAGTGTAAGATTCATTGATTACTGTGTGCTCTGGATATAAATAGCTTCCTGTAGCATCCAGTTAAAGGACTGATCTTCATTTACCATTCACAGCCCAGACAAAATTAAAGTCATGCTTGAATTAAATGTTAACCTTGGATAATTTTGCTTAAATGTTTTTAATAACATTTAAATATTTTATAAATTAGATACCGAATTTTCAAACTGAAAAATAAAAATCTAAGGCCTTTTTTGCAATTTCACTTTTGAATCAAAACAACTGAAATGGGAATGAATTTTTTAAGTTCTTTTAAAGTTAAATTCACAAACTTTGGAATTGAGAAATTTGGTTGAAAAATCTTTCTGCAGGTCAGCTGCAAAAAATCCTATGCACTGGAATTCTCTTCACTAATCTGTTAATAAACTGATCTGTGATCCTGCCATATACCTTTCTGCTCTCAGGTTATTACTGTTTCCTGTATTCTTTCTGTTATATACATTAAAAATAGATAAAAAATAATGAAAAGCAAAAATAGCCAAATAAATATGTTTTGGACTTACATAATTTTTCTTTTCCAATTTATACAGGTATGTACTTAAACCCTCTTAAACACAGTTGAAATGATAAATGAATAAATCTATATGAGACTTGAAGAGTGTGGACCCTACAGATATTTGTATCATCTTTTTATTGCTTCAAGCTGACATCATTTGGATCTCAGAAGAGATAGATACAGAGAAGGATTTGGCAAAGGTCACTGTCTATCTGGGTGTAATACATGACAGTAGCCTGCCTGGGAAGGACAATTACAACCTGTCCAGACTCCTGAGTGGAATGTTTTCATGAAGTATTTGAGAAATAAATGCGAATGCATTGTGAAGGGTCTATTTTAAATGCATTCCCAAAATAATAGCTACAAAGCCTGAGGATATATCCATATGAAATATTGATTTCCTCAGAATATAATCCCTTCTCCCCCGGATTTAATTCCTATCTATTCAGCTTGTGGTGAATAGACTCTGCCTACAGCTATTCAAGCAATTAAGGAGATATATTTCATACAAACATATGGTCTTGTATGTCTCCTTCAGCTGTAACAATAAATGGAAAAAGAAGGATGAAATAAAATTTCTGCAGAGTGGGATGGAAGGCTTTATGAAACCTGCAGTACATTACTGTCATAGTATCTGAGTGGTAGGTAAATGTCAGCGTTACTAGGTGTGTAATTGCAGTCTCCATAACTGAAATATTTTCTCTTTTTGGTCAAAAATAGAAGAAATATTAAGCAATGGATTTAACATCTCATTCCTCCTTTAGAGGTTTGGTTTCAACGCTTCTCCTGATTGTCTGCACAAGTAGCTGATTCCCATCCACTGCAGTGAGAAGCTCACATTGCATTTTAAAATCTCTGATCCCTCAGGCATGGATATATTTGTTCATGACATTTTTACTGCTATCTCTCCACACAGAACATCATTTCACAGTTGTGAGTGGTCTGTCAGGCTATACTGACTAACAGTAGCATATCTCAAATCACTACTCAGAATTCCTACCTACAGGGGTAAGCACTGTGTTCTGAATACTGCTGGTTTAGCTTTCATCAGAATCTGTGTTTAATTTATTTCATCTTCCTATATTTCCTGAGAATAAATAAATCTTTGGGTATATGATTATTAAGCTTTTCATGAGGAGTATTTATACTCCAGCAGGGATGCTAATGTTTATGGTCCTTTTTCATTACTTTGTGTATATGTTAAAGACATATATAGACATACTCTCTGCATTTATATTCTTTGTATTAACTGCAGCAAATTCAACTTCTTGGAAAATATATATACCATGCCAAGACAGAAAATAACACACAATAATAGAAGGTCACTTACAATGTAGGTAGAAATTGTGACCTATTTTAGCTTGTTATAGTAGTACTATGAGAAAATTACTGAAGTTTATAAATCTGCTTGTTAGAGAGGCCAAATGCCTTGCTTATTTGGAAAGAACATGAATGTAGAGAGCTGGCTTGCTGAGAATGGTCACATAGACGCAGCAAGCATGTTACAACTGCACAACCCAGCCCTTGTTACTGACCCTGAGATGTTTCCATTAGAGAACAGGAATTAGCAAAATAGAAAAGTAAGGGAAATGTAGGAGCCAAGTGTTAGATAATGCGTACGAAGTATGATCAGAAACCTGTAGCCTATAGCAAAGCAGAAAGGGATGCGTGAATTTAAGTAATAGCCTATAACAATGCAAGAATAAGCGCGTGAACACAAGCAAATAACCAATCACAAGTGCCACTCTGTCGCGTGAACAATGCTTTTACCTATAATAATGCCTGTTTTCATATAATAAAAAAAACTTACTGAAGTAGCACCAATACCTCTATGAGTGCGTGTGCTATATTCGGGCAACTCTCCCACATATGAATATGAGAAAAGTAGTGATCATCAGCTTTCCAGAAGCAAGCAATCTGTCAGATATTGTCCTCCTATGATTCTGCAAGAGCTGTTAATAAACAAACACTATTCCTTCCAAATATCTGCTCTTATTGCTGATCATGCTGTTGCACAAATATGTTCTGGTGTGATAAGGGGATCTCTAAATTGAAGATCTTTTTTGAAACAGGAGGTGTTTAGTGTTTCCCAGTCTCAATTTTGTTTTCGTACATACTGCTTGTCTCACGCATTTAAAAAAAAAAAAAAGATAAACTTTAAATTATGTGTACACTGCTAGTAAAGCAAAGTTGTAAAGGAAATTCTGTCTGAAACTTTTAATCAGAATGTATTAATTTAAGTATATATTGTGTCTGATTTGAAGACCAAAAAATCTATTATATATTTCTGGACCAGGGATACAAGAGACATTGCCTTGAACTAGGTTATGTTACCCCTTGCTTCAGTGGAAAGGAAATTTTATATTTTCTATACAGTATTGACAAGGTGAAACCTCCAGTGTCTTATATCTATACAAATGGCTACAAATCCAAATCTAAGGTGAGACACCAGCTAAGCTAGGCAGAACTTGTTACATTTTTAGGTAAAGAGGGTGACATTTGAAAAAGAACAGAGGAAATACAACAAAGGCCTGATTTCAATACACTGTGAAAGAGGCTCACTGCCTTGCATGTTTGGGTTATGAGGACAGAGATTTTTTTTTCCATGTTTCCAATAATTTCTTATGTGGCTGCCAGAATGATAAGTGCAGTCTGCACTCAAACTTCTCTCTGGAAAGTGTACAGGAACATGGTAGCCCTGTGGTGTGAGGTCAGATGCATGGATCATGGATCTCAAGAAACATTCAGTAGCCAGGGAATGCTGTGTGCATTTTGAACTGCACACAAAGGAATCGTGCTTTTGGCCAAGTTTCACTTTCACCTCCTGACTCTGACATTTCTCCTGCAGGACACCAACAGTGTCTGTGCTTGACATTTGGGATTTTAGATCTGTTGTGCAGAAGGCTGACTAAGGAGCGTTCCCTGATTGCAGTCTAGTTTTTCTGGTTGCAAGATGGAAAGTAACATGTTGCCTATCACCAGAGTGCACAGCATGGCTTTCTTGAAGCTCACTAACTTGGTTTTGTATTCAAGGTGAAGTTCAGGTCTACTGTTTTTTGCCACTTTTAAGGAAAGGTATCTACCTACACAAATACCTGTGAAGTTATATAAATAGCTGAATAGGTACAGCAACTGCATTGGATCTTTGGTGAAATGCATTTGGTGTAAAATTTTAGAGAGGGCAAGAAAAGCTTTCTTGACAGATGTAGAAACCCTTTTCACTCCTCTTTCTGTTTACTTCTTGAAATCTTGAAATCTTGTGTTTCACCCTCAAAGAGAGAGGCAGACACCACAAAAAACACAATACAAACTCTTTGTTGTGAGGGAGACATCAGGGCATTGAGGTAGCACTACAGATAATCTGTAGATCTGAAGTATCACAGTTAATCATTTTTTGAACAATTGCTGTGGGCAGACGTGTTGAGTGTACACAGGCATGATTTAAAGATATGAATGGCTGGGAATAATGGTTCTCTGCAGAGCAGGTCAAGATGCTTCTACCAGGCTTGTTGACAATAGCTTTCTGCAACAAATGGTTTGTTCTGTGACACGCAACCTGCCATCATCTTCATATATTCACACTGACACCCCAAGGTCATATGGAAAATGAAAGAATTCAAATATTTGTTGACTGAGGCACTGTTTAAATAAGCTAACTTAGGTTAAATTACAGTTTTAACAGCTGTTTTTCCAGACTTGCTGTACAGAGGAAGGTTTGAAGAGACTTTCTAGCTTACCAGTTTTTCAGGTTTTAGTGGTAACCACAATGAGACAAACATGACAGTTTGCCTCAAGCAATGAGAATCTGTCAAAACACAGTGTTCCTCTCCCCCATCTCTGCCAAAACTTTTAAAGTTGTCTGTGCTGTGCATGCAGTTATAATGAGTTAAAATGTTATTTATTTACTTTGCATTTCTGCCAGCCTCGCTCCCTCAGTGCACATGAAGTAGCAGCTTTGCTGAGGGACTTAGCGTAGTCTAGCCTACAGCACCACTTTCTTTTATGTCTTCACTGACATCATACTTCACTGTTTTGCTGTACTGCAAAAATTCCCCATTTACTGCTGTTTTCCTTATCTTCCCTGGTCTGTTTCTGCTCCTGACGCTCCTTCCTTTTATCTCCTCTCTTTGTCTCCCTACAGTCTCTGGCTGGTGCTTTTTCTTTTGCAGTTCCTTTGGCCTGGATAGCTGCCTGTTTCTGTCAAATCCTAATCATCACTGAAACCCTTAAAATTAATTTTCTCCAAGGAGCTGTTCTGGTTTATTTGCTTTGCCTGTAGTCTCTGTTCTCTGTTTGAGTTTCCTTCCTCTCCCTTTTCCATTGGGTCTTATGTGCTAGGGCAGCAGGAGGCACAGAAAAGACATTAATCTAGGTCTGTGAATCTGTTGTCCATTACTGAAGGCTGTAGCAGCATCACAGTGCCTTTTCTACCCTTGGTTGACCAAGGATACAAAGGTGTTACAGCTCCAGTTCTTATTCCATGCTTTCAGTTCTGACAGTTCCATCAGCTGGACAGCAAAGCAGCTGCGAAACATGGATTTGCAGCACTCCTTTCAATGTGACCTGTGCTGTTCAATTAAAAAGAGATCAGGGAGGAATGTACTGGTTTAAGCCTGGCTCTAATGAGGTTGATACATGAAGTCCACAAATGATTGCTTCCTCATCAAACTTTCTTGCTTGATCTTACTGCTCACAGGGCCAGAGCAGCTTTTGTTCCCTTACTGAGACACCGAGGGCAAAGGTGGTGGAGATGCTGCTGGGGTCAGAAGACTGGAAACTTGAAGCTGACTTGCTGAAAGACATCTTACTGCATCTGAAAGATACTTTTGCTCCTTTGCATAACCCCTAGCAAATCCTTTGTGCTCCTTGAAGCTGACAGATAGTTGTTTGCTTAAATTGTTATAAAGCCCATGTTTCACTCTCAAAACAGTGTGAGGTTCTATGTGCACAGTATGTGTTCAGACAGTGTATAATCCCTTTGAGACTGGTCCTCTAGAACTGTTCACTTTGTGTGTACCATCAGGAATTTTGGTTTTAGTGTGTAGCTGAGTATAGCTGCTTTTGCTGTATGAGGTTGTTTGTTCTTGTCTCATAATCTCAGTGCATTTTCATTAGTAACACATAAGCATTTTCTTGAACTGCTTGCTCTCTGGCATACAGGTTTGACTTGAAGGCTTTTTCATCTCTTTTCCTGAATGCTTAAGGGAAGAATGTTAGAGGCTGCTGGTTAGAATTTCTGCTAAAAGAAGTCCCATAGAGGCTTTATTTGTTTAAGAATAAATTATTTTACAGTGTGATTTAGTGCTTAATGCTTTCTAGTTTGCCCTTGCAGGAGAAAAAGTAGTAGGAGGAAAGGTTATGCAGAGGGGAAAGAATCATCAAAAGTAGTGTGACTCTGCACAGTTAAAACAACAACAAAAAATACCTATCCCAAGGGTAGTGCAGAAAAAACCTGTGATTTTTGTGAATATCATGGGATCAGAAACTGTATGACCATATCGTGAATAGTGAGTCTAAGAAAAAAATCTCTGGAGGCATGAGATTGTTTCACAGCTAGTAAGTAAAATCACACTGTGTTCTCCCACTCTACGCTTCCTTAATGTGAAAGATTTTGCAAGCATTAAAATCTTCAATAAATGATTGAATTATCAAAATTCTGTTGGTTATGAATAGCATCAGGAAATCAGTTTGAGAAAGAAATTGCTCCCCCTGTTAGCCTATAATGTAGTTTGAGAGCCCCTTTAATGTTTTAGGACACCTTTTATACTTTGTTGAGGTGAGCAGAAGCATATATGAAAGTGCTGCAACACCTCCAACAGATCATTTCTTATGTGAAATGCTTTAAAAATTCTCTTCCTGTGATCTCGATTGATTGCAGTGCATCACTTGTCACCCCTGAATACTCCTTCAGTGACCAACCCCAGTGCCCCCCTTATTTTACCTCCTACTATGCAAGAACTTTCTTTTTCATTGCAGTGCCACTTGCAGATTTTAAGGTCAAGCAGTCCTTGTGGATATGTATAAATATTTCTGCTGAGTCTTTGTTCTTTCACTGGTACAGCAACTAGACTGAAGCTACAAAAGGACAAGAGAAGAAAAACATCACTTAAGACTTCTGTCTACCCAGTTGCCCCTCTCTGAACCAAAATTTCTAGGGTTTAATGCTTTTGTAAGAATGCCAGTTTGGCACTCTAAGCAAATAAATGAGGGAAGCAAAACCTGAAACAAACAAAAAAAAAATTCATGCTTTTAATCAGGAGAGGTCTGGGTATGTATTCTAAATTTTTATCCTCAGCAGCATGGAGATGTTTAAACTGTTCCCTTAAGGGTTTCTTGGTAGAGAGTTTCCATTCTGTCAAAAGGCTGTTTCTAGGCAGTTATCTCCAGAGAAAATCGTGTCTGAGCTTCTAGACAGTAAACAACAGTGCAGTCCCACAGGGTCTAGAGTGACCTGGATAAGGTTAAAAGCAAAGGCAGTGACAAGCAGTACAATCCTTCCAGAGTGTCTGTGTACATGTGCATGTATAATGTTTACTATTAATATTTTATTTAACTTTGGTGCAACCTCAAGCAAAACAACTTATGGGATAAATAAATTGGGCTACACATACGTCAGACTGTCTTTATCAGTCCTTCCAAGGTTTTAAATCATTTACTCTTTTCACATGTTCTCTCTTTGTCTTTAGATGCTCCATAATTTTGTCACAGTGACAAGATAACTCTGCATATCCAGAAAAAATTCTAAATTCATTTATACTTACTTTGTGTTGCTCTTCATCACTTCTTCCTCCTGAGGACCCAAACAATGGGATAGTTATGCATATACTGCACTAACATCTATAGCTCAAGCAACTCTTCTGCTTACTTTTTCTCACATGCCTTAATGTACATTGACTGCTGAAAAGATTGTTTGTGCTAACAAGTTTTCTTTTTACTCTCTGTTAACACTGCAGTTCTCCAATAGCAGGTTTACTAATTGTGCTGTGTTCAATTTTTCTTCTGGAAGAGTTTTCTTGCCTTTTTTCCCCCCTCTTTTTTTTATTATTTCTAGATGCAGCAACTCAAACTTTTAAAGGAAACCACCATTCTTTCTGTTTGCATATACAGTGGCTATAACATACTACACAGGGAAGTTTGCAAACTTCCATTTTATATCAGCAGACTGTTAAGCCTCAGCTAACTTGGTATAAAATCTACACGTGCAACACACCACAACTGAGACATACCTGAATGGGCCTGTCACCTCATAGCCCAACCTCAGCACTGCACACAGCCAGCCACGCTGCCCTGGGGATCTGAGCCAGCTTGTCTGGAGCAGCCCGGGGGTCAGCGTAGCAGCATGCTGTGCAGTGTGCACCCACAGGCTCGTTTGCATATTTAGCAGTTTTTGCATGTTTCTTTTTGCCACAAGAGTTGAGAAATCACTGCTTCTTCGGAGCTATTACTCGGCTATTCTTAATGGGTGACAGTTTATCTCTTTGGAGGCAGCTCTGAGTGGTAGTTACAGGCTGTCATGCTGCTGGGAAAGAATTTGCATATTGTAGTTACTAGTATGATACACATAATAATATAGAAGAAAAAATTTCCCCAGAAAATTGCAACAGCCATAGGCTACTCTGATCTCTTGTGAGGCAGACAGAAAGGAACAAGCCTTGACTCAGAGAAATGTAGCAAGCTTGCCTTGAGCTGCTCTGAAATTCCCTGGCTTAAAACCTAAGTCATTCCAAAGCTTGATTGTTTTGGTTTTCTTTAAAGAATTTACACTTTTCATAATTTTTCAAAGTTTATGGTCATTTGAGAAAGGCTAAGTTTACTAGACCTTTGAATTTTTAAATCATCAAGACCCCCTTTTCTCCAGACTACACACCCCCAGCTCCCTCAATTGCTCCCTATAGTATTTGTACTCCAGACGCTTCTAAAGTTCCATTGCTCTTCCCAGGACTCGCTACTGTTTCTAATGGAAAATGCATTTGTAGTGTTTTAATTTTGTTTGCATTTGTTTTCTGCTTCCTAGCTCTGAACTGTCACTCTGAATTGGATAACTATTCCTCAGGGTAAGTTATTTGTCTCAAGTAAACACCATGTACTTGACCCGTAAGCGTTATTTTCTTCATTGTGAAAAAGAGTAAGAAAGGGAAGTAATTCATAGCTATTTCATTTTTTATTCTTGGAGTTGTACTGGAAATGTAAATTTTATTTCTGAACACAAAAATTTTAAAATACTGTAGAATATGGCTGTGATGGCTGCTTTTTTTCAAATACAGTTGAGCATTTTACCTCAGAGCACAGATTTATACAAAGTAAACGTGGTAACATAACCGGGGTTGGGTGCCTGTTTTCAAAAAATTGCTTACACTGTTTAACATTCTTATTTTTGAAATAAATCACTCAAGTTACTGTAGCAAGTAATTTGAACAGTTTAGCATTATTTTTTGAAGTACTATTACTTCAAGCATGTAAAGCTAATGAATCTGTCTCCTAAAAAATACATTCATGGTGGCTGGGGGAGCACCACTTGCTTTTTAGCTTCTTTTCTGCATTGCAATTGATATTTTCCAGGCTAATGGTAACAGCAAGTGAGTAGCTGAGTTTCTGGTGTGTTCAAACAATCTGAAGGTCTAAAGATCATAAGAAAAGCATGTATCACAGCCTTAGTAATTAAAATCTCACAGACTTGCAATTTTTTTTTTGTTTGTATTGGGTGCATTTTTGAACTAACTTTTGTAATTTTACTTGAATTAGTGTTTTGGGAAGCTTGGAAAGTGAATATCTGGCTTTATTAACAGGAGGAGTTGTTTAAATGCTAGACAATTATGTGAAATACTGTGTATATGTCCAGCTGTAATAACCACAGATGTCTAATCCTGATATCCCTGACAAAGTTTTATGCTGCTGTCCCTTACTGCCAACTTTGGAGGAAACAGCATTCTTTGATTCTTGAAATCATTTCTCTTCACAAATGTGCTTTGATATGATGGCAGATGAACAAATCAAAATCATCATAAAATTAAAACTTAAGACAGAATGTACAATAGCATATTCAAAATGTACAGATTTATTCCATGTGATAGTATGTAGCTACTAACCCTTCAGTAAACCCAGCTTGTCTCATCCTTAAGCACCACAACACTAGGAACATTTAGGCAAACCCACATATGAATCATCTAGATGAAAAACAAGAACACTTCGCAAAGACCACATTTGCAAAAAATCCCCCCAAATCCAAAAGAACCAACAAACCCACAAAAAAAACCCCAGTAGGGACAAAATATATGTGGGATGTATGTCAGGTCACAGCTGTAAAGTAGATTATGTGTGGTCTGAGTTGAAGTAGAAACACAAAATACAGCGACAAAGAAGGCAACATTGCTTTGCATTTATTTACTAATGCTTACAAAAGTTCTGAATGTATATCAATGCTAAAGATTAGCTGCTGCTGGAGTGTCTCTTGAGATGACTCATAAGATATATCACGGAATTTTAAATGCAAAACAGAAACAAGGGAAAAACTGAGCTTTCTTCTCACATCCTTGTCTCCTCCAGTGGTCTGTTCATGAAATCTTGGATTGCCTGGTGTAGGGGTAACCATTTATTAATTGAAGCTTTCAAAGCTGTAATCCACCTAGAAGAAATGAAACACCAACATTTGTCCCTGATCAAGTGTCATGTATACATTTCTCTGTCCTTTGAAATGCATCTTTATTAAGTGGGGTTTTTTCAACTCTGTTACTATGTGTGCTGATAATCAGTGGATTGGAGAGATGCAGAAGGTGGAGGAGTTGGCTACCAAAACAATAAAGCTTAACATCTATTTTTCAACATACTGAAAAGTTTTGTCTTTTGTTCATTACATTAAAACCCAGGTAGTGTAATTAGTAGGCTTTAGGTAAAAACTCCCACTGACAGATGTGGAATTTGACTGGATTATGGTGAGGGAATTTAGCTTCAGAATGTGTTTTCATTGTCCTGTTTGCTTAAATTAATTAAATTCTAATGGTCATTGACAGAAGTAAATAATTCTTTGGAATGAGGAGGATATACACTCCATTCTCACTAATGAGAAATGCCATAGCTTTTGTGTTCAGTATAATCACCCACACATAATTGTGAAAGGCACCTTTATCCAGGTTTAATTCCAAACCTCTGCAAGCCAGCCTTGCTGTAGTTCCAGCATTGAAAAGAACAGAACTGATGACTCACATGTTCCAGTATATGTTTTACTTCAGTTGACTAAGGCTACTGCTGAAGGAAAATCTAGGGGGAAAAGTGAAAGCAAACTGGAAAATTATCACTAGATCTTCCCAAGCTACAGAGTTCCTGGTCTCCTAAAGTCTGGTAAATAAACTGGGGAAAAAAAGACAAACAAAAAATATTTGGTTTACCTTTTGTTTTCATTTACATTCTCTGCACATAAGTAAAAAGTTTTAAATTCTTCAGATGGAGGTTTGAGTTCAATTACAGATCTCTTGGAGCCCAGGGACTGTTCACTCACAATATAGCCCTGCAGGTAAAGGCCACCTGGATAGAATAAAATAGCATGCATTATGTATATTGCAGGAAACACTTATACAATTACTGCCAATTACAAGCATACCAACAAATCTGGCAAACTGGATTTTCAGATTGTTGTATTCACAGAGTTTTACAGAATTTACATTTAAAAATGTGAAAATTCAGTTTCTTTTTCTTTTATGAAAATTGATTTCAAAGCAGTGTAAAACAGGCTTCCTATCTACCAAATGATGAGCATTAAAGATTTATTTAGCTTTTCATTAAATAAGATATGGCAAAATATTTTTCCTAGCTTTTGACTGCCATTAATTAGGCTGCATCAAGTCACAGTAATGTTCTTTGGAAGGGAGGCTCTTGTTGCTGACATTTCCTTTTTCTTTCCTTTAAAAACTAAAGGGATATGAATTTCAACATGAAAAAGAATTCCTAAAATCAGGTTTGATTACTTCTGCTGCCGTTTGCAACTGAGATGCCATTGCAGGCCACATTAGCCAGCTGTGAAGGAGAGGTATTAGACAGAATTCAATATTCTGGACATTTTTATTTTAACCGGTTTTTGTTTTGTTCCTTTTATTTTTTTTTCCTCCAGACTTTATTTCAGTGCAACTTAAGGTGTAAGTTCACTTCATACATACATGGTGAATAGACAGAAAGATCTGCAGAACAGTGTCTGTATTTTTGGGGAGTCTCACATTTAGGCATAACAGCACCAAATTAATGTTCTAGCATTGAGAATGATATGAGAGAATGAGAATATGTGGTGAAAATGGAAAACAAATGCAATAACAAGAGAAAACCACTACCATACAGAAGAATCTTAATGTAGTCAGGTATCTAAACACCAAAAGAAAATATTTGGCAGTAGGAGCACTGGCTTCAGGGTCATAAATGCATAAAACTTAATTTCTGCCTTTCAGTTAATTCATTGCTTTTTTCTGGGCAAACCCTAGCTTTGGTTTCATGTAGAGAGGAAATCCCTGGTCATTTCATAAGTATGGACTTTGGCAGATGAAGAGTGTTATGCAAATGATATAAAGTGAAGCCTTTTGCCTGATCATAGTAGAATAAGCCCTAAGAAAAGCTTTTCCCTTTTGATCCTAAGACTGGCTAGCAAGCAAAAAGAAAAGTATTTTCTTTCTGGTTCTTCTGGCTGCCAGCTTCCTTATCATAGGGAGAAAGCATTTGCAGGTCCTCACTCATCCCCTCTGTGTGTGTGAAATGAACTCTGCTTGCAACTGACCCCAGCAGCATCATGTGGCTGCTTTGAGAGTGGGCAGCCACCCTCTCCTGCTAGGGAGGGCTCCTAGATGTCTGCTTTAGCTACAAATGACTGTGGCCACATCCTGGACTACCAGGGTCTCCTGCAGTAGGAAAGTTCTGCATTTTGAAGGGTGCAATACCTTTAACAAGGCCATGTGAAAACCTGGCAGTTTCAGGGAAACCAGTCTGAGTTCATGATATCTGCAGATGCTCCCTAACATGCAGGATTTGACAACTTTCAGAAGAAAGCCATCAGTGGTACTGTCTCAAGTCATCATAAAATTCTTTAGAAGGATGGAGCTTGTTTCTAATACCTGTTCCTGAGGTAATGTGCACAGAATAACTTCATCTCAAAAAGGAAAAAAAATGTGGGAGGAAAAAGAAAAAAGACTAGGGTCAGGAACGAGGTTGCTAGTGAATAAATAGAGACTGTCTGGTTTTCCTTCATTCACCTTCATGGAATGGCATGAATTTCTTGATAAGAAACTCTCGTTAATGGTAGAAGTTCTGCTTGGAAACTGCAGTGAAACATTTCTACTTCAATAATCAATTAAAATCTAGCAACCATCCCTACCTTGGGCAGGCGTAGACCGGAGAGTGGCATAGAAGTACAAACAGCCATCCTTCAGGATGCAGTAGTGCTGAATCCAGACATCTTTGCTCCTGTCCAGCTGGTGGAGAAGGCCCAGGCACTCAGGGTTCTTGATAGCCAATGGTGGGAGTGTAGTATTATGCAGTGTGACATCTACCCACACATGGTTCTGTGAAGTAAGCATGTAATGAAATGTTCTGGTAAAAAATTAAGGAGGACATGCTGGTAGGAAAAGACACAAGCTGTAGTCTTCTGCCAAGAAATTAGTTTTTGTTGTGAAAACTTTTCGAACAGTTGTGCTGGCTTTGGCTGGAATGGGGTTCATTTTCTTCACGGTAGCTAGTATGGGGCTGTGTTTGGGTTTTGTGCTGAAAACAGTGTTAACAACATAGGGATGTTTTAGTTATTGCTGAGGAGGCCTTTAACTAAGCCAAGGGTTTCCTGCTCTTCACCCCACCAGTGAGGAGGCTGGGGATGTACAAGGAGTTGGAAGGGAACTCAACCAGGACAGGTGACCCTAACTGACCACAAGGATTTCTCAGACCATACAACATGCTCGGCATATGAAGCTTGGGGAAGAAGAAGGAAGTGGGGAAAAGTTTGGAGTGTTGGTGTTTCTCTTCCCAAGTATCCATTACATGTGTAGGGGCCCCGCTCTCCTGGGGATGGCTGAACATCTGCACAGCCATGGGAAGGGG
>VZTZ01048146.1:22960-71899 GCA_013400955.1 Drymodes brunneopygia
CACCCCACCAGTGAGGAGGCTGGGGATGTACAAGGAGTTGGAAGGGAACTCAACCAGGACAGGTGACCCTAACTGACCACAAGGATTTCTCAGACCATACAACATGCTCGGCATATGAAGCTTGGGGAAGAAGAAGGAAGTGGGGAAAAGTTTGGAGTGTTGGTGTTTCTCTTCCCAAGTATCCATTACATGTGTAGGGGCCCCGCTCTCCTGGGGATGGCTGAACATCTGCACAGCCATGGGAAGGGGTGAATGAATCCCTTCGTTTGCTCTTTCTCTGTGTGTGGGTTTTGCTTTACCTATTAAAATGCTTTTATCTCAACCCACTAATCTTCTCACTTTTAGTCTTCTGATTCTTTCCCCCCTCACACTGGGAGCTAGTGAGTGGGCAGCTGTGTGGGGCTGAGCTGCTACTGGGGGTTAAGTTCCAAAAAATTCAATGCTGAAAATGAAATTACATAAATATATATGTTATAGAAAATATCCAAATGTCTACTCTCTTCTTAAAATAATGACTTGTCTTTTCTGCATCTATTTTATTTTTCAGTACATGTTTTGTAGGTACAAACAGGATTACTTCACAGCTGTATGAAGCTTTTTTTAAAAGTTGCCTTGTTGATCACTTGACTAGTCTTTATATAATCTGGCAAGACAAAATTCACCATCTGCTCTCTAGGTTTCAGAGAAAATGTTGTGGTGTCTGTCAGTGGGATACTGCATTCAGACTTGGATGGAAGCACTACCACACATAAAAATATTTCCCTTCCCTTCCCTTCCCTTCCCTTCCCTTCCCTTCCCTTCCCTTCCCGAAACCTTCCCTTCCCTTCCCTGAACTTCCCTGACCTTCCCTGACCTTCCCTGAACTTCCCTGAACTTCCCTTCCCTGACCTTCCCTTCCCTTAACTTCCCTTTCCTTCCCTTCCCTGAACTTCCCTTCCCTGAACTTCCCTGAACTTCCCTTCCCTGAACTTCCCTTCCCTGAACTTCCCTTCCCTTCCCTGAACTTTCCTTCCCTGAACTTCCCTTCCCTGAACTTCCCTGAACTTCCCTTCCCTGAACTTCCCTGAACTTCCCTGAACTTCCCTTCCCTGAACTTCCCTGAACTTCCCTGAACTTCCCTGAACTTCCCTTCCCTGAACTTCCCTTTGCTTCTTTTTTACTGTGTTGTTACTGGATGAATGCATGAATGATCCTTCTGTATGTCTAAGGCTGGAAATTTTATACTACAGGTTATTTATGCATGTTACACTGAAGAAGGACTCTTTGGACTCAATGTGAGCCTTTATTATCCTTTTTTGCTCAGGCTGTTTTATTGTTTCTTTAGGTTAGGGTACACACTTTCAATTGTTTGATTTATTTTTGCTGTTTTGAAGTGTGTGGATTCCTTCATATTCTTTTCAGAAATGCTCTGGAAGAATATACTTGGAAACAAGTTTGGTTTTGCACTTACAATGTCATCTGAAAGCTAAAGCCAAAAGAAATATATGTTTGATCAATTTCACTTCAGTGCAAAAGGTAATAAAGCAACAGGAAATATCTTCCACTGTTTTTAAACCTGTCACTAAAGCACTGCTGAAGGAATCACTCATGCCACTTTTTTTTTCACTCAGTAATGCAGGTTTTAGTTTGTACCTTGCAATTTTCATAGTTTTTAATTGATTATTTTGTTTCATTTGAAAAAAAAAAAAGGTAGACCTTGATACTTATTCTTCATTTCAGCCTCCCACTGTAAACAAGTTGGCTCAGCAGCTGAAACTCTTTAAAAAATTTTACAGATCAACAGCCTGCTTTTCTAAAGGTGGTCTGTCTATAGCTGGAAAGAGTAGGACTCATGGGGTCAGGAAAGGGCAGACTAAAATGTCTTTGTCCTCTGTGGTTCCAAGTCTGGAAATACTACAATTATCTTTCCAATTCCCAGTTCAGGGGTCAGCCAGAGACTATTGATACTGATTATACTGGGCTGAGTAAGGTCCCCCAGTAGTAGCTCAAGATCAGTTATGGCTGTATTTTTCCCAGCCACAGGGGCCAGCAGAGAGCATAACAGTGTAAAGAGGTGGATGAGTCAATTTTTATCCACGCACTTATCTTTCTTTATCTCTGAAAACACAGAAAATAAGAAATCAGCAATTGTGCCTCATCACCACCCAATATTCAGCTGGAAAAAGTGGGTTGCCTGCAATCAAGGCAGAACTGTGGGGAATATTTAGGAAGATAAGGGCCTTCTCTTCTTTTATCCCAAACTGTATTAACCAAGGCTTAAAGCATGTTTGTGAGAGTCATCTTTACCCTTGCTTTCTGCCTGCTAAACTAACTTCATGTTACGTTTCCAAACTAGCTTAAAGTTGCTGGAATCTGGAGAGGGAGCATTTTGATTAATTCCACCATATGGCAGCAAAGCATATAAGCTGAGTCATAATTCTGTATATGGCTCTTAGATTGGGGGTGATTCACAACCCAATAGAACAGAAGTGTGCAGCTTCCATGTTGCTCTCTGCACCTGACCATGTACAAATACAGGTACGTCCTCTCTCAGTGTTCTGCACACTCTGCTGTTCAGATGCTTCTCACCTAAATACAGCATTACCTGGTTGACGGGATGCACTGCTTTATCCATAGCCTCCAGCCACCTATAACATGACAAAAAGTGAGAATAGATTAGTTTGGTAGATCAGAACAAATATGCTTCACTGCCTCTTCTGATTCTTGCTGACATATGCAGCATCTAAAGGGATGCACCATTTTCAGGACACATTCAAGGCTTTAAGTCAAGAAAGTAGTGGATTAAATCTAAATAAATATTGCTGACTCTCAAAAATTTAAGTCTCAAAGCTTGTGGTATATCACATTGTAATAAAGGCAATACTGCAGACAAGGGAATCTATATATCAAAATATAGTTCAAAATATAGTTCAACATGTCAGACTAAATGATTACTCTCCTTGTCTTTGTCATAATGCAGACAAATGAATTTGTGGAAAACATAAAAAATCCTTAAATTGGAAACTACAGAATAAAGAAAGATATTTGTTGGTAAAGTTATTCTGCTGTGCTGTGGATGATACAAAATTTGGAAATGGAAATTGCTCTGATATTACAATGGTGATTTACGTTAAGTAGTAAGATGATATTAAAAAATGTGTGTATGAATACCAAAATGTCAACTTAATTCACACCTTTATTTTTCTGACAATTCACAATAAAACAAAGAGGAAAATAAGATTTGATTTTAGCACTTTTTGAAAGTTATTACTCCATTGCTTGTATTACGGGTGATTTTAGTCTCTTTGTTTTGTCAGCTGTTGTTTTTGGGAAATGAAAAACAGTATTTTTAAAGTCTAATTCTGTGTCAAACCCGAAGTCATTGTCTCTTATCAGAACCAACATGCTTTTGTGGCACATTTGCATTTTAAAATACTAAAACGAAAATGTGACAGAACGACAGAAAAGGAGATGAAGATGGGATTGCATTTATTACTAGCACTGTCCTTGTTGAGCAGAAGAGAGACTGATAAGCAAGTTTACATCCACAGTAGAATTTACACTTCCATTTGATATAATAGTGGGAGAGAAGGCATGTGAATAGGGGTGAAGTTTTTGTTCTCAAGGTAAATCAAGAATTCAGAGAGGGGTAACAAAACAGGAATGTTAAAGATTTTATTTTAAAAAAAAGCTATGAAACTCAAAAATAATTTTTGAAGCTTCTGCAATTGAGAAATAGAAACATTATCTTCCCTGAAGTTGATGATAGATTTTTGATCTTTTTCCCTAAGGTTTAAGGTAGGTACTGTGAACATCCTCCAAAGATTCAAACTCCTTTTTCCCACACTGGAATAACAAAACAGATGCTGTTAAAATGAAAGATCACTTACCTCTTCATTTCTTGGTTGGAAGTTGCACAGAAGTAGAAAATCCTGTTTCCAGCTTGAGGTATACATTTAAAAACAAATGGTTTACCCAGACTGGTGTCAACACCAATTTCTGCTCCTTCCAGCTTTGTTACTTCCAGGGGTCTGCACTTCCCTTCATCCTGCAATTAGAAAGAAAGAGTGCCCAAAGTTCAGAACTAATATGAAACTGATCCCTGCAAGAGACAAACTAATCAAACACCCTCTAAACTTGCATCTCTCTTTTTGCTCTCTTAATTGTTTTTTGTTCATCAGAAGGCATATCTGCATGCAAAAAACCTTTCTAGGTATGTGTAGATATTCCAAACATTGAGGGTGCAGCCGACTGATACTAGAATTTTCAAAGTGCACTGAAGAATTTAGGATCGTGGGTCTCCTGGCTAATCAATGCAATGTTTGCAATTTGGTTTATGCTGAAACCCTCACCTTGTATGTGTAGATACAGGCAAAAAAGTCTTAAATTTGAAAATAGTGAGCATAATTTCAGTTCCTTTGCAAAGTTGCTGTAAATATAATTTTTTTATAAACCTTCCCACACAATTCAACCTTCAATGGAGAGCACTTCAAAACCCTTTTGCTTGTTTCTGATGGTGTCAAAGCTCTTTGAGACTGAAGGGCACTCCCAGTGTCTTTCCCTGTGGTTAGTAATAAAGAGCCATTAAGCTCCTTTACCCACATAGGCAGGTGAAGAACTTCATCCCTGCACTTTCCCAGCTCAGCTCCCCTTACATACATGTCTTAACTCAAAACAAAGTTGCACACATCTGGACAGTAAACTCTAGCTCTGTTTTAAAAAATATTCTGAGCCCCTTTTCCTTGAAGATCTGTAACCGGAGTTCAAACAATTGCAACAAATTTGGTGAGAATAAAACGAAACAACAAAGTTAATGCTAGGGCCTATGAAGAGCATTAGTGCAGTTTGCAAAATACACAGATGGTGGAGTCTCATGGAATAAATTTTGTTGATAGTTGGGAGTTAATTAAATTTTGTCAGTAGGAGCTAAACTGTAACTGCCCCATGTAATTTTTTCTTAGCCTAAAAATAAACACATAGAGCCTTCCATGAGAAAAATGCACGTGTGGGAATTAAATAGTTAAATACCTGATTGTATTCCTGGCACACGTAATTATCTCTTTGTCATATATAACTCTTCTGTAGGAACAAAATAGTCCCTAATAATGACAATAGTATCAATAAACATTCATGGATATATTTCTTTGATTTTTACACTTTCTTGTCTTACTATTTTTTTAATGCTAAACTAAAGTTTTTTAATATAAAACTAAAGAAGATGAATGAAATCCTGAAAGTTGTCAGTGCTACGTGACTACTTTACTTATAATGCCTTCAGAAACAAAGTAACATTGCAAAGCCAGCATAACCAAAATAAGTATTCAGATCCAAATCGCATTGCTAGAGCAAAGCATGGCCAGTGCTGTGCCAGGAAGGTATGATTCAGTAGGACCCTGCACATGGTCTTTAAGGCAATGGTCACTTTAGATCTTGAAATGACTGACCGCTACTACTACACATCCCTATAAACTTGTTTTGTAAACACTTTCTGTGCTGTCTAGAATGACTACTCCTGTTCCATTCTGTGCTAAAATAAAAAACAGGTTTTTTTCCTCAAGGTTGTGATAAGCTACTTCATGAATTCAGTCTTCAATATTAAACATGGATGAAGTCCTCTAGGTAGAAGGCAGGAAACAAGTGCTTCTTTGGTAAATGCAATTCTATGAACAGGAGAAACATCTGAAGTAACCATTGCTATACTGCTGGTTTTCCGAAGATGATCTGAGTTTTAGGTTAAATGTTTGGGCAAAAAAATTTAGAGTATTAAACAATGTATAATAATGAGAAGCTGAAATCAGAAAGAAATAAAAATAGAAAATTAGATGTCTCTCTTTGTATCAAATGATCATTAAGGTAGTGCATGTAGTCCTATTTAATTTGGTACAAGTAATTCCAGAATTCCAGTAATGCCATTCATAGTATTTCCTGAGTGATTCACTGTATTCAAATTTTGTTCAAGCACAGTTATATTTGCTATACTAATTAAGTTTCTTCATGTATCATTAAGAAGCAGCTGAGGAAATATATGCTCATTTCATGCTATTAGCAGTAAAAAAAAAGTAACAACAGGAATAACTATGAAATGAACTTGAAATTAAGATACAAAAGAGTTGGCAACTACTAGTGAAAGGGAATGAAAGTAACTTTACAGAAAACAATATCAAATCCTAGAAGGACTCCAAAAGACAATGTGAAAACCGAGCAATGCTAGAAAGCAGAAATGGAAGTCTGGCTAGCTCTGGAGACTGGCAGAAGGAAGTGTGAGGCAGTTGCCCCGAGGTCACTGGTTCAGATTGGTTTCAGGCCAGTAGTGGCATGACCAAATTTTTGACTGTCTTTCAAAAATATCTTCCTGGGTGTCCCCCAGTGTTCTTAAAATAGGCATCTCTTAATTGAGACAGGAAACGGAAGTTTTTTAATTTCTTCTTGTTTCTCATTTGCCTATTGCTATATGGACACATAGCTGATATGCCCACAACCCTCCCTGAAATTTTCACCATCTATGATTTGCTGGTTTTCTCTTAAGGTCTGGTGCTGCTTGCTGAGTATATCACTAAAATCTTCTTCTCCCTATGTCTTCTTTTCTAATCACTGTATTTTGTGGTAGGCTCATTTTTTGGGTCTTTAAGAAAAATTACAGCTAAAGCCTGTTTACATTCACTCCTTCTGGGCACATCAATGCAGAGAAGAGACTAAAGCTTTTTATGTCTTTTTTCCTTACATCTATTTCCTTTTCCCTTGAGGAAAAGGCTTGCATATGAACAGTGAACAGGAGTTCTACACTCCAGAACTGTTCATATGGTGGTTTTTGCCAGTATAAATGAATTTACTTAGTTTATAATTTTCTTTTGTTTTAAATAATTTACATGTAAACTAGAGAGACTAGAAACATACTGAAGAGCAAAACAATATGTGAAAAAGATTTAAAAGCTTCTCTGACTTGAAGAAGCTAATTATCTTACACCAAACAGCATTGGCTGTCAGATGAAGTACAATCAAATGGTCTCATGGAATGATTAATCTTCACATTCCAGTTGGTCCAGTTGGTTCTTTCCTTGAGGTTGAGTAATTTGCTGTAATTAATTGCACAAAAGGTAATGAATAGTTTGCAGGACCAAGTCTCACAGGAAGAACTATTGATTGAGTTAAAATTTTGAACATCTCGAATCAGATCAAATAATGTATCTAGGTATGACTTCCTCTGGGTCAGGCAATCTTTTCAGCCAATATTAACATGCATATCATCAGCTAGCACTATTTCTCATTTCTTAATAGAAACAATACAGAGGATGTATTGGAGACAGTGGATTCAGCAGGTTCTTAAATGTAAATTGAAAAATATATTCTGGAGCCATGGGAGTCATAGAAAATGTAAAGAAATCAGACTATACACAGGCTCTATATAATGTGGCAGCTTCCAGACTGTGGTGACATAGTTCCAAGCAAGAATGAAGAACAAATACTAGCAGTATCTTTATGAGCAATGGCTCAGACCTAAATCTATTTCAAGCTAAGCCTTTTATGTAAAATGATTAGGCTTAGCAATGAACACACAGGCTTGTTCAAGAGAACAAAGGACTGAATATTTGACATAGATTGAAATGCTGTGAAGTCTCTGCACATGGCAGGCAGGGGATTTCTTTCTTGATGTAATAATTGGACTCTATATACCACAGAAGTGAAAATAATTTAAAAGCATTTTTTTTCCTTCTCTCTTCTGTTCTAATGGAAAGAGGGATATGACCTAACATCTAATGATTTAGGTGATGTAATAGCTATTTACCAGGTTGCAATCTAATTGTTTTGGATGATAAAAAATACATGTGTTTGTTCTAACTGTCTTCCCCTCAGCTTTGAGATACTTTGTCTTAATCAGTCACACTAGGCCTAAGGACTTCCTAGAGGCATTGTACTTGTGAGCTTAAGAAATGCAAATCATAATTCTCTTTAAAAGTGACATTATTATGTATGATTACAATGAAGACTGACAAAAAGCACATTCCTGTCCTTCAATACTGCCACAGGAAGAGTGCTCCTCAAGAGTATATGTTGCAGTTTTCTCATAACATGTTTCAGAGCATTACAAACATGAACTATCATGAAGGCCATTTCTCTGAGACTTGGGGCTACACATGAAAGTCCATTTGCTCTTTATTCACAGTTCAATCTCTCACTACAGCTGAATCTCTAAAGCATGCTCTTTTCTACTGCCAGAGCAATAGTTTCCAACTTGACTATTCCTTGTAACTTAACTGCTCCTACTATCTTCCTATTACAGCTTTTTCTTTTGACATTCCTTCTTGGAGTCCATACAAAATGCTAGCAGCAAACTCATAGTCTTTATATCTTTATCTCTAACTACTACAGTTCTACATCATCCTTAGCTGAGGGAATTGGACAGTGAAATGGAATAAATGACAAAAATAATACATGGACCTGATAGAGCTGGTTTGACTAGAATTCATCAACCTCTGACGTCTGGAAAGGAAGTCTGCCATGGAGATACATTGGAGATACACTTTCCTATTGGTGACAGGCCTCTTTAGAGTTCCTCCTAGACTACGATATTTATTTCTTAATTTCCTTTCAGATGCTAGATTAGTTATCTGTCTCACTATCCTCTTCATCAGGGTCTACTTTTGTCAAAGGGGCTGAAAATAATTCCTAGAAACACTACAAGATAAAAAGCAGAGAGAAGCTTGTTATACATGTTTTTTTATTTGTCCAGTTTTACTTAGCAAGAAAGCAATGATGAACTGAGACCAGGAAATTCTGGCTTCCACTAGCATTTTTAGTGGCTTTGTAAAAACCAATATTAAATTTGTTCAACTCCTTACATGATGAATATTTGTAATGAGGAATTTTGGGAAACTAGTTTTTTGCTATAATGGTTTCTTAATTCTTGTGTTTTCCTATTAAGCCTCGAACACTGTTAGCACTCTAGCAGGTATGTCCCCATGATAAATGAATGCATGCTCCACAGTCTTTAAACTCCTTAATGGCCCATTTGTTCCTGGATCCCAGAAATTATATTTCTTTTCTTTAATGAAGTCACAAGACCAGTATTTTTTTATCCTGAAGGCTGCAACATATTTTAAGGTTTTCAAGTTAGCTGTCATGTTCTAAAAGTGACTTGCTGATGACAGTTCAGAGATTTAACTTGTTGAAATGATGTTCTGCTGCTGTAAGGTAGATTGCTTTTTCTATTTTATTGGTCTCATGTAAAGCTGAATAAGGCTTATTTGTCCTATTCTGAAGTCTTCACCACAAACACTGTGTGGTGGCTTTGCAGGCCCTTTACTGTGCTGAGCAGCAAATGGTACTTTTAGAGGAGCAAACATTACTGTCTATAAAGAGAGGATCAGTGTGTGACTATGTTGACGTGCTTTCAGCTTCCCCTGAAAAAATGTGTTAAGTTCAAGCACAAAAAACTTGTCTGCTTATACTTGCCTTAGGGAAGGATTTAAGTGTACATTCATGTGCGTCTCCTCATAATTTCCAGATCTTTCCTTTAAGAGAAAAACTGAGCATGTCGGTAAGTAAGGAAATAATATGTTTGAGAAGATCCAGTGTTCTACACAACAGGGGGGTCAGGCCTGTGGAATATTTAGTGGAACTCCATGGTTGCAAAGTGTAGGTAAAAGTATTATAAATCATCCAACTCTGTTGATGTCAGTAAGTTACCAAAACCAAGGTTCTAACACAAAAATATCTCTGCTCTGAGGTGCAAATATAGCTACAGCCACTGAGGTGAAAAATGTGTTTTAGCTACTTATACAGATTGTAGAGTCAAGGACATCTGTTGGCAGCATCTGTTTGAGGGAAAAGAATGTAACCTTGCATGTGAAGTGACTGAATATCTTGCAACAGTGATCACTTCACCAATGTGCGATTGGCTAGAGACGACTCCAAACGAGCAGCAATTACATGGGAGAGTCAAATGTAAAAAGCTCTAGAAACCTTCTTTTTAAAGTAGGCGGGAAGAGGAAAATTTAAGATGAATAATTTCTGGTTGTAGATTGCAATGATGAGGAAATTGAGCTCTCTGTATTTGTTGATGTGGACTAAAGCCAAGATGAATCACCCTTTCCTTTCACCCCTACAAAACATTATATGCTACATTCCAGGCTTAAATAAAAAGTCTGGTTGTCTTCTTACACAACTGGAAATCAGGCATTTCCTTGCTGGAGTCACTGGAAATACACCAATGTAAGAATGAAGAGGAGCAAATTACCCTGGCTGTTTTGCTGGATAGTGACAGACAGCTTATCCTGAATTTTTTTTCTCCCTGAATTATTCTTGCCTTCAATTAACTGTCTCAAAGAACATCTTAGATACAGTAAGTGGAAAAAATTTCCTCCAGAATGAGGCAAGGCCTGGAACATAACCTTGCCAATTTAATCACGCAGCTGGCATATAACATAAAAGCTATTTTAAATGACAAACATTATTTGTAATTCCTTTAGAAAAAAAAGTGGGATGAGCAGTCCTCTTTTTACATCCTGAGAGAAAACACACCAAAAGAAAGAAGTGCCAATGAGCACACTTGAGATACCTCTTATTTCATTTGGGCATTAGATGTCTCAGTAGTGAAGAAATGTATTTGTATTTAACTATCTTTCTCTCTCACTAAATGACTCTTCAGAGTACTCTGTAAGCATGGGAGGCAGGGAAGAAAATCCTTGTGTTTTCATTGGCTAAAATAGCACCTCAGTATTTCAGTGTATTCTTTGGAGTCCAGAGACAGACAGAGAGAGTAAAAAAATAGCATGAAATAATTTAAAAAGTAATTGAATGGCACTAGTCTTGGATAACGCAATAAAATATATAGTAGTTAGCTATTGCTATAAAATATTTATGCAGTGCTTTAAATTTATTTACTCTTTTTAAGAAAAAGCAAATGCACATAGTTTGCATGATTGAAATATTTATTTTCTTAGTGCAAAAAATAAGATAGTTGAGGAACAAATGAATTAAAAGAAACATACTAGTTGAAAGAAAGAAGTGAAACTGTAATTAAATCTTAGTGAATGTGAGACTGTGGGGCACCTTCTAATCCTCGCTCCACTCCAATTTATCTGTCTCTCTGCCTTTGTGATATTTAATTGATCAAAAACTGGAAAGTGTTTAAAAGTATAACCAGATATCTGTTTTTATATTTCAGGAGTTTGATGATGGATCCGGTTATGACAAAATAAAATCTTCTCTCCAAAAGATCTTTCCTACATTTTTTGTATCTTTTTTAGTGTGAAGTTTTTTACTCAGTTTTGTTTTGACACCAGAAAAGCTAGTGCTGAAATAAAGCATTGGCCAGACTGTTTTGTTGCATACACAGTGGTTCTGCAGCATATTCCTGATTAGATGGCTCATGTGTGTACCATGACAGATGCAGAGAAACAAGACGATCAACTATTCTGCTGGAAATGTCAGGTGGATAGAGAACTGTAGAAGAGCCCTGAACAAGCCTCCTTTATACACCTCATGCAAAACCCTGTAGTACTGGTGTTATACTGTAAATACTGTAAGTCAAGATAATGATCTGTAAAGTTGAGTACAGAACTACTGCACTTCATAATTCAGGACACCACCACTCTCCTTACCTTCTTGTGTTTATAATAGTATAGGTATCCATTATGTTTCAGCACAAACCACCTCTTTCTCCAGCCCTTCAGGATTGCTGATTGTGTTCGTTTGTGCAGATATCCTCGGCAGGTAGGTTTGGGAGTGTTGGGGTAACGGCTGATGTCTGATCCCACTATCATAGTCAGGATATCAGGACCTGAAATATTACATGTGAAAACATGAGTAAAAACTATAAACATGTCAATATTTCTGAATACCCATGTAGGGTAAGGAGCAGGAAGGTGGTATTCTATACCATGCCCATGTCCTCCCAGTGTAGCTTCCAGAAGCAACAAGGAGCAGAGCAGCCAAGGAAGCAAATTAAATCAAGTGATATTTGGCCTTCTTTTAACACAAATTCAGGAGTGAAACTAATTTTGTGTTGACGACAAGTAATGGAGCCAGCTACCTCAAGACACCTCTAAAATAGTTTTTTGTAACCTATCTTTGCAAGCAGCATCTTTGGTAGTTGTCTATTTTATCAGTTAGGAGAAGTAACTGAATTTCATTGCTCAAATGGGTGCACATAAATTGAGGTTTAACCAAAATTGCTGGGAGTGCTCTTAGGGTCAACTTCAGTCTCTGTCATCTTACATATACTCTTGAGAATTCTTTATTTTCCATGCCTTGGAGTATTCTGACCTTTTCTGTGCCCCTCACTGAGGAGGGTGACCATTGGAAGCTAACCTGTGCTAAAGCAACTACTTCTCATTTGCAAAAGGTAAGCACTTAGAAGAGATGGTAGATTGTAAGATTTAAAAAAATATATTATCTCATCATCAGTGAGATGCAACATCACAGTATTTGCTGACAGTATCAATATATCTATGATTTTGACCCTAAAGGACTGAAATTTTGATTGTATCAACACTAAAGAGCAGGTGGTAATGCCTGAAGGCAGATTGAGAAATGTGACTATGACACATTTTCATTTGCAAAACATTTGCTGGATTTCTTTTTTGGGGACGCTTGACTTTGGGAATGCTGTCAGTGTGCCAAGATTTAATCCAGGGGGTGTTCTCTGAGGGGTTAAAAATACCAGCAATCAGAGATTTATCTGCTAAAACACTCAATATTCTCTTAAATACAACAATGAATGGCACCTCTATAATTGAAGAACATGGAATGTGTCAAGTTAAATTTGTCACTGTCTTGTAAAAGTATTTTAGTTTATTGAATTTCCCAAGAGCCTTAGTCAAAGCTTTATCTGGGATAAATAAGGGAATGGAACTAAATTAAGTTTCAGCATGCAAACGTGGCTATCTTTGGGTTTTAGTAATCATAATTCTAGGAAGAATATACATGACTAATATCCCTGACTATGTTTCTGTGGTGGTGCAAAAGGATGCCTCATGAATTAAACTGTCTGATCTCCTGACTAGATTTCTGGTCTTAGCAACAGAGAAACAGAAGGAAGATGTGGAGTCTCTCCGTGAGGAATAATAAGGCATAAATAAGGCATTTGTGTCTCTGCAGTCACTTTAAGGGCTTTCTGAGTCACTTTCTTTATAACAGGAGAGCAAAAACCATTACTGTCATGTGCTCTTTCAGGAATAATTTTCTTAAGTGTCCAGAAAACAAGGTCTAGATAAAAAAGTGACCTTGGCAATACTACTGTATGAAATAGTAATGCATTAAATTATCAATTAAGGTTTCTGTTGCATACATCATCCAGTTTGTCTGGATTTATTTTGAGCATTGAACTGGAAACTTGACCCATTCATTTAATTTATTGTGATTTCAGAATTACCTTTCCTTGCCAGATTGGCAGCTTCTGAATGTGGCACGCTGGTGACATCAGTTCCATTGACTGCTATCAGAATATCCCCAACTTGAAGCCCTGCTTCTTCAGCTGCACTATCTGGAATTTAAAAAAAGAAAAAGAAAAAGAAAAAGAAAAAGAAAAAGAAAAAGAAAAAGAAAAAGAAAAAGAAAAAGAAAAAGAAAAAGAAAAAGAAAAAGAAAAAGAAAAAGAGAAAGAAAAAGAAGAAAAAGAAATAGAGAAAAAGAAACAAAACCAAAACCAAACCAACCAACCAAAAAAACCCCAGCAAATATAAGAGTTTATTTAGCACGAGGATATCAAGAGTGTCTATATGATAATGCTTTTTTAAGAAAACAAGTATATGTTCAAGCAATCAAGGATTATGTTTTAGGGTCTTTGTGATGTCGAATTGGAGGTGGAACAAGTTTTACTGACCAACCTGTTAATCATGTGTAAATGAAGCTTCAGGGTTTGGATACCGGTGCAGCCCTAGATAACCACTGGCACTGGAGAAATTTCATTTAAAATGCCGTTAGGATTTAAATGCTTTAAGATACAAATAGATATTTCAGTATCTGAGAGTTTTGGCCTGAATTGGCAAAGCTCACTAGAGTCAGTAAAAAAAAAGAAAAGAAAATCTATTATTCTGATAAGCTTTGAATTTAACCCCAAAAGAGTACCTTTTGTACCAATATTTGTTTTTGCTGGTTAATAGAATTTGGATATAGCATTTTGAGTATTTTTGGATTTAGGAAGAAATTACATGGCAAGTTAAAAAGGTCCTAGTGAAGGAAGAACTGAATCAGATTTTTAATGCATCACCTTTTGTTTATTTGTTAACCATTTCAAAGCATTCCTAATAAAGCAGTGCTCAGACACATGCCAGCCAGGAACGGAAGCAAACTAGGGAGGTGATAAATATGCTCTATTCATGGGCACCAATACACAGTTACTTAAATCCCAATTACAAATTTCTCAGATACAGAATTTATCCTCTCATTTATAAATAAGCATTCATAATGTAGTGTGAAAGAATGGTTTTGGAAAATACTATTTCGTGTCCATAACATTAAACGTATGCTTTCAGAGGTTTTGTACCCTATGATGCAGTCAATGTGATCCTTCAGTGTATTTCTGAGAATGTTTAGAAATTGTAGGGATAAGATTAGTAAAAGTTGAATAATAAACAGGCACAATAAAGCCCCGGTCCACCCTCATGTGCAAATTTGCAAATGTCAGAACACTTTGGGTTGTGCTGGGCTTGAGCACCCCATACCAGACGTTATGACAATAAGTGGTCTGTAAAATATTATTAATGTATTCATTATAGAATCATAGAATGGTTTCATCTGAAAGGGACCATAAAGATCATTTAGTTCCAATTCCCTTCCACTAGACCAGGTTGCTCAAAGTCCCATCTAACCCTGCCTTGACCTTTTGAAGGGATGGGGCATCCACAGCCTCTCTGGGAAACCTGTGCCAGTGCCTCACCACTCTCACAGGGAAGAACTTTTTCCCAATGAAATGAGTTATATTTTGAGTAAACGTAATTTTACTACAAGTTTTTCTGAAAAAAACCCTATTTCCCTATTTTTTTTTATGTTGTCACTGTTCTAAAGCAACTGCATTTGAAAACAGCATACAAATAAACGAAAGAGTGATATAAAATGTGAGTAGCTACACTTTAACTAGTAGGGATAAATTGGTGTCAGAGCTATTGTTGTGTGTATGATTTTATATGTACTTATGTAAAGAACTTATGAACTCACAGGCTTCTGAATTCACAGGCTTTCCCAGTGTTGTCAGGATGATGGACAATCTAATACATAAGGCTGGTAATAGTGACAGAGCTATTCTCAGATGCCATGCCAGAAGGCATGCACTAGCCTTCTCTGTATGGGATGACATTTTGCACAGTAGCTGCTTTTTTAGTAAGAATCTATCACAGTCTCCTGTACCTTCTGCTCTTTCTCTAATTCTGCTGTACTGAGATGCAGAGCAGTAGAGCAAGCAGTGCTCTAGATCTGGATGAGCCAAGGTCTTAGGCAGCAGTAAAATGACACTGACTGCCTGTGTCTCATTCTCTCTGCTGTTACCAACTGAGCCAGCTTTTGCACAGATTTCTAAGCTGACATTATGCATAGAGCCAGTGATTTCAGAGACCTTTCGGTGGTGACTCCCAAGATCTCATTCCTGAGCTCAAGCGCCAACGCCCTTATTAAGGCATGGTACAGCTGGCCCATTCCTCTCTAGAGACAGTATCTTACATTTCATCTTTGCTGAAAATCATCTGCCATTTTTCTGCTCACAGACCTGGGTTTTGGAGTTTCTTTTGGGACTCCTTACAATCATCATAATTCCCTGAAGAAGTTAACAGCCCACCTGTCAAGACTGACAGATGGCTCGATGGATCCAAGCAGAAGTGTCCCTAGCCAGTAAGATTTTCAGAAATATTAGAAGGATCACTGCATCCTCCTTTTCATTTTTAAAGGCCTACTGTCATTCATGGATGTCAGCCCACAAAAGTCTTAGACTTTACATCTTGAGGGAGGCTGAATGCAGGCACTTGCACAAGGTATGAACTAACATGGAAGAAGACATGGCAGTGGAGTCTGATTTACCCCTAGGGATAGTGGGGCTGTAAGACAGTTGTTCATGAGCAGTTCATGCTATCAAACACCTTGCACTCACTAATTATGGAAATTATTATATTATATTATATATTTATTTTTTATATATTTCCACAAGAGAAATCAACCAGTACAAACACAACTTACTTGTGTCAACTTCAGTCACAAGGATAGGCTTTGAGAACTGGATCCTGAAACCCCACGGGTAATTGCCAGTTCCTTTAGCGATCTTCACTGTTCTTTCTCGAACTGAAAATAGGAAGAAAGATACCTTTTTTCTCTACACATTCAACAGCAGCAGCCTGTTTTTAAAACTTTTTGTAGGCACTGAGTGTTACTGATTATATAAATTGTTGGAGTGCTTTCAGTATCACTCCTGGCTGTTTAGTGCTGGTCCTCAGACAGTGACACNAGTTGAATAATAAACAGGCACAATAAAGCCCCGGTCCACCCTCATGTGCAAATTTGCAAATGTCAGAACACTTTGGGTTGTGCTGGGCTTGAGCACCCCATACCAGACGTTATGACAATAAGTGGTCTGTAAAATATTATTAATGTATTCATTATAGAATCATAGAATGGTTTCATCTGAAAGGGACCATAAAGATCATTTAGTTCCAATTCCCTTCCACTAGACCAGGTTGCTCAAAGTCCCATCTAACCCTGCCTTGACCTTTTGAAGGGATGGGGCATCCACAGCCTCTCTGGGAAACCTGTGCCAGTGCCTCACCACTCTCACAGGGAAGAACTTTTTCCCAATGAAATGAGTTATATTTTGAGTAAACGTAATTTTACTACAAGTTTTTCTGAAAAAAACCCTATTTCCCTATTTTTTTTTATGTTGTCACTGTTCTAAAGCAACTGCATTTGAAAACAGCATACAAATAAACGAAAGAGTGATATAAAATGTGAGTAGCTACACTTTAACTAGTAGGGATAAATTGGTGTCAGAGCTATTGTTGTGTGTATGATTTTATATGTACTTATGTAAAGAACTTATGAACTCACAGGCTTCTGAATTCACAGGCTTTCCCAGTGTTGTCAGGATGATGGACAATCTAATACATAAGGCTGGTAATAGTGACAGAGCTATTCTCAGATGCCATGCCAGAAGGCATGCACTAGCCTTCTCTGTATGGGATGACATTTTGCACAGTAGCTGCTTTTTTAGTAAGAATCTATCACAGTCTCCTGTACCTTCTGCTCTTTCTCTAATTCTGCTGTACTGAGATGCAGAGCAGTAGAGCAAGCAGTGCTCTAGATCTGGATGAGCCAAGGTCTTAGGCAGCAGTAAAATGACACTGACTGCCTGTGTCTCATTCTCTCTGCTGTTACCAACTGAGCCAGCTTTTGCACAGATTTCTAAGCTGACATTATGCATAGAGCCAGTGATTTCAGAGACCTTTCGGTGGTGACTCCCAAGATCTCATTCCTGAGCTCAAGCGCCAACGCCCTTATTAAGGCATGGTACAGCTGGCCCATTCCTCTCTAGAGACAGTATCTTACATTTCATCTTTGCTGAAAATCATCTGCCATTTTTCTGCTCACAGACCTGGGTTTTGGAGTTTCTTTTGGGACTCCTTACAATCATCATAATTCCCTGAAGAAGTTAACAGCCCACCTGTCAAGACTGACAGATGGCTCGATGGATCCAAGCAGAAGTGTCCCTAGCCAGTAAGATTTTCAGAAATATTAGAAGGATCACTGCATCCTCCTTTTCATTTTTAAAGGCCTACTGTCATTCATGGATGTCAGCCCACAAAAGTCTTAGACTTTACATCTTGAGGGAGGCTGAATGCAGGCACTTGCACAAGGTATGAACTAACATGGAAGAAGACATGGCAGTGGAGTCTGATTTACCCCTAGGGATAGTGGGGCTGTAAGACAGTTGTTCATGAGCAGTTCATGCTATCAAACACCTTGCACTCACTAATNGACAGTGACACCTCTCACAGTGCAACAGATCAAATATCATTCATGTTAAGGCACAGGCAGACAGCAGTTTAAATTAAGTGCCTGGACTTTGTAAAGAAGAGATGAGGTATTCAGGTATTCCACTCTAGTGATGGTGTTCTGGCAGAGAAAAACACTCGTGCTCTCTGTGTCAGATCTCTGTGCTGCAAATACAAAATACACTCTAATTACTCAAATGGGTTTAAATCTGTTTCTTGTAGTTCCATTCGTTTTATATTTCAGAAGGCCTCTATCTTTTGAATAGTTGTTTCTTCTTTCATGTATCCTTCCACTCCACACTCCACACTCCCATGCTGCCTTCCAGTTCTGTAGTCCAGCCTCCTCAGCCACAGTGGCATCTTCTGACAAGGGGGGCTGAAATCTCTTCCAACCCAGCTTAAATCCCAACACTTAAAGGGAACAGCCTCAGTAAAAAGGAACATTAGGGTCTAATCCCTACTTCCATCTTTTTCTCATTGTCTAATAGTATTATTATTCTGACTTAAATGGCCTGGTTCTTTAGCAAATCTTACGCTTAAGAAGGACTTCAGTGTAAATTTGATTTCTTGAAGTGTCTGGTTTTAATAATTTCACTATCTTACTGTGTTTTAATTAATGGAGGCAAATTTAATGGCAATTTACGACAGCTGTTCTATCTTCACATTGTGTACCAATTGGAAGACAGAAATTGCTCTAAAGGTTACTTGACTAGCAGGCCAGTTGATGTTATCTGTCCAAAAGAGATACTTCAATACTGACTTTAACTATCTGGTTGAAGTTCTGAGCTCTCCCCTGGGAGAAGAAGTAACCAAAATGGTTTCCCAGAATATTCTCATGTGTGTTATCGGAAATCTTTCTTATCAGAAGATTTATAGAGGACAATTGTTTTCTCTCATATTCTGAATGATTTATGAGCTCCAACAAAGAACAATTTCCCGGAAAGCTACAGGGGTGTTTCAGTTTGTCTTAGTTCTCTGAATGGTGTTACTTTTGAGTAACTTAACATCTGAGAAGTGAAGGAAAACCTCCCATCCCCCAGAAAAAGTTGTTCACCATATCTGTTTGCACAGATTTAAACTACAAATAGAACAATTCTCCATACTCATAGCAAATTACTATTTTCTTTCTTGACTGACTATGTCTGAAAGTTTGATGTAAAACAGATTTTATGTCCATTATAACAATTTATGACCATAAATACCTCTCTGTGATTTTGCCATGCTTGAAGAAGTAATGGAATTACATTGCCTCTACCATTATCTCATGAGGTTCAGTTATGAACTTTTACTGGTTTATCAAGTAATGATGATATTTTGCAAGACAATAGCTAAAAAGAACGATTTAATTTCTCTAAAAATCTTTTAGAGTCTTGGGTAGCTCCTTTTCTTGTCTTTAGCATAACTGACCAGCATCTTCTCCAGAATGTCTATCCCCTGAAATCCTCAGAGTGCCCAAGATAAAAAAAAATTATGACATTTATTACCTGTTGCTCTAGCCAACTTACTTGCCACTGGTCTAGGTCTTTTGCTGAGACATCTAGGACTGTTATCTGGAGAGACATCATCTCCTCTGAAAACCCACGAAGCAGAATGAAAATTTTCTGTATAAAAACCTCTGTCTTCATATTCAGAATATAGTCCTAGATCTACTGATCGAGCATCCTCTGAATTTACTGTCATGACAATAAAACAAGCAAAAGTTATGTCAGGAGAGAAAATGTATGGAGAATGAGACCTCAGCCCCTCTGCATGGAAGAAGTGCCACAAGGTTCTTAATGAACTGTTTGTAATGTTTGTACTGAGCTCCTCAGTTTTGTTGCTGTTAAAGGAGAAGTCTGCAAAGACTTCCGAATACAAGATCCCAACACTGGAGGCTAATGCACGTTGAACTCAAGTAAGAAGTGAAGTCTTAATGCAAGTGGTCAAAACAGGAGCTGCAGCTCTTTTAGACAAATTTGGCTTTAGCTAGTTCTCAAGCTATCTGAAGTGACCCACTTGATTAGGAAATCAAACAAATCTTCTAGAAATTTAGTATGAGTTCAGTGCCTATCATAAGAAAAAAGAGAAGATGAAAACTCTCTTCTGTGACAGGGGCATTGATGGCCATATTTTCTGTCTGCTTAATCTTAGCTCTTTCAGACATGTGAAGTTTTTTTTTAAAAAGGACATGAGGAAATAATAGTTTGGTGGTGTTTTTTTTTTTTCTCTTTTACCATAGAACTTCTGGCTAGTTCCTTCATAAACTGTTGAGTATTTGTATGATGTGTTATCCTGAGGATTTTCAGATTCATATTTTATAATAATTTGCATTCACAATGTCTTGCAATGAGTTCACATGGAGATGGAGAAGAGCTCTAGCTCTCTGCTGAAGTTGAGGCTCTCAAGGCCATTGGATGTCAGGCTGTGACAGGTGATAAACAGCTAGTTGAATGTAAATAAAAAGGCTGTGTAACAGTCTGATAACATCCCAAGTAGACCAGGAGCTGGAACTTCAAAATTAAAACTGGATGGTGAAAGTGATATATAAGTATATATCATCAGGTGCTGTGGTAACAGATAGCCTGAAAATATAAATTTTCTAAGAGGAAAAAACCATCATGTACCTTTCTGTATGAAATGCCTGGTATAATGCAGCTAGATTTAATGCAGCTGGAGGAAGGATCTGTTTGCTTTGTTTATCCTGTGTTTGATGTAAAATGATTTCCAGTTTAAAACCAGAGAAGATAAAAATTTACCTTTAAATAAAGTTACATTTGTTTGGGAAGTCACTTCCTGAATACATCTAAATGGCAGTCCTTAGTCAGAAAATGTGCTCAGTTGTGTCTATCCAGACAAATACTCCACATCCACTGGCTTCCCCCTTATGCAGAAAGTATGAGATGACATGCTTAACTGCATAAGAAGCTACAAGCAAATAGACAAATAAATAAATAAATAAATATTACTATGCTAATATGTTTAAAGCTCATTTTACCTTGCTACCATGAATCCATAAATTAAGAAAACCTAGACTAGAACCAAATAACTCACAGTATTCTGTCAGTTTAATAGTGAATTTTTATAATTGTAGTAGAGTAGATTAAAATGTGACAAATAGGCAAAACTATAAACACTGCCATGCTGACAGTAGGGAATTACACCAAAACATTTCTTTTCTCTTCTCCTTGACTTTTTGGAACAGATGTCAAACTGGGGTGTCACAAGTGCACCTAAATTCTTCCCAGATGCTGAAAATAAGAATGTAAGGAACTGTTGCTTCCATGTGTCAATCAGAGTTGTCTCAAGTCTGCCAAGACAAGGGAACAGTCTAGCTACCAAACCAAAAGGGACAGAAGTCTCAGGCCTGTGGCATACTATCCAAAATGATTAGATGTGAGAATCTGTGGCAAAACTGTCTGCCCAGTCACCTGTTCTGGAGACCACCTTGGGTGTACGCCATGTGCTACCCAAAACTTTGTCTCAAGGAAAGCAATTCTAGCTCTTGCAACTTGCTCTTTTTTGACTTGATTTCTTAAAGAAATATATATGATTTCTCTATGAAACGAACACATGCCTGACTTATAAAATTTATGTTCTACCTTTATATTTAAGAGACATTACTGTTGAAATCAAGGAACAGTTTATCCTGTGTATACAGTTTCTGGTAGGTTTTTGTGAGCTAGGTGGTTTGACATGGTAACTTTCCAATTTTATTGCGATGGCCTAGAATCTGTTTTAGGGGCTAGCAATGAAAACTGCTACCAACAAAGAGCTTCTTTATTTCCATGTGAAATGTCAGTCATTCCTTCTTCTTTGTTAACAGGCATTAAAACCTTAGGGATTGGCTCAGTTACCTAAACATAGGTGGCCCGTACCATATTAGATGCCTTAGAGTATCCTGCCTGCTGTTCAATTACTGCTTCAAAAAGGCTTGGGTAACCTGCTGGTTCACATCTCAGGTCCCTCTTGGTATCCCAGCTGACAACTGAATTCTATGTTTAGGCAGTGAATTGAGGCTCTGTTGATGTAGGATTTACCTCTTTGGTACAGGAATGGAACATATTTATAGTTTATTATCTATTGGACCTGCGCTGAAGTCTTAAGAGTTCAGAGTCTTCAACAAGTTTGTGTTCTCCCTTCTTCAAAGAGGAGGTTATGTATCTACAAATAAAACTTCCTGCACCAAAAGTAGTCATTGTAGCACAGAATATTTCCACAAGGAAGTGCACATTTCTTCATCTCTACAAAGAGATGAGATTTTATATTACTAAAATTGCAAAACAGGGGGTGAGGCAGTGTCAAGTAAGGAGTACCACGTATGCTTCCCCTAGAGTGTGCAATCCTTGCTTGCTGGCTCCATCTGCATGAAATGCAAATTCACTAAGCAGTTCATCTTAAAAATTCCTTCCCATGCAGTTTAAACTGATGAATTTGCATGTGCCAAGGTGACAGATTTCTCAAAGAGACAGTTATGGGTCACAGTGAAAGACAATCTAGGCAATAAGCCTATATTAAAGCTGGAGCAGGTGGTTACCTTTGTGAGGAGAGAAATACTCCCAGCTCAGCTTGGCTTTGACATAAGTAGATATCAGGATTATGATTTTTGTTATAACCTCAAACCTGCTGCCACGTGATTACGTATTTGTGCCTAGAGTTTGTGTTAATACTATTTGAGCATATTATTTGAACAGGTTCTACCATGAACATGCATGGTAGAATCAACTTCTTTTTTAGTCAGATGTTTGCTTAAAGGAGACAGGATGTTTCATGTTACTCACGATCATGACTAACACAGACACTCAGATAGTGACGTGGAGATCAATTTCCTCAGCTGAAAACCCTGTCATAATGTCAATCACACAAAGGGGAAAGACCCCAAGTGTAATACTAAAGTACTCACTTGATCCCTCAGTGATTGTGCTGTTTATGGAGCTTCCTCCAGTTGAACTGCATTTTTTGCTGTCTTTGAACTGTTTCCGTCTTCTGGCCCACTGGTCTATTGCATCTTCCTGGGAACTGTCACTTGCTCTGGTGTCTTTCTTCAAAGGCAACTTTCTGGTTTTATTCATTTCTGATTTCAAGTCTAGGTTACAACCAGATGTTGTTTGTGAGAAATAAGTGACACAGCTTGTATAAGTAATTTTACTGTTTAATATTTCCACATTCTAAATACAAGAATAATCTAAGCAACATATAAATGAAAATACCAAATAATACTGAAAGTATTCAGAAAGTAATATTTTAGACTAATTGAGGCCTTTATGCAATGAGAAGTAGAAGTATCTCTAGTTAAATACTTACACAGCCATTTGTACAGCACTATTTTAATGCAGAAACTTGTAAATTGCTCATGGATCTTATCTAACATCATACATTTTTGAAGTAGTCAATAGGTAGGTATATAAACTCCTATTTGAACACTAATAATCTTGCAAGACATGCATGAAAATTTTTGCAGTTTTGATTTTTTTCTAGTCAAGGCAGAATAAATTTACTTGTTATATTATTATTTCAGGTAAAACAACAGTTGTAAAACAGATCTTGTGCTATACTCCGTTCTGCAAAGGGCAGATAGGGAGAAAGTTCAACCTCCACAGGCTCCCTGGAGGATTGTGTAGGTGCACTCATGGCTGTACAGCCTTTTTCTGGCTTCGGCCAGATCTTCATCACAGACATATGTAACTGAGCCAGGACATTCCAGGGCACTATTCCATTGCTGAGAGTTAGGAAACCTATCTCTTGCTGTGCCCTTGTAATGTCCTTTGCATAGGCCTTTTCCTCCCTGATAATCATAAAGTCCCCAGAACACCAGGAGACTTCTAGAATGCCTTTCCCCCATCCTGTTTACCACAGTGGCATCTCCTCTTCTCTGTTCTAGATGTTCTCACTCTTTGCTGAAAAATGACACATTTGCTTTCCAGTGTCACTGGATTACTAAACTCCGGAAGTCCCACATTGCCCAACGACTTGGCAAAGTAGGCTGGTACTCTCAAACTAAAAGTGGATTTTATTTCATATTAATTAGTTATAAAACTTTATCCTGGATGTACACATTTATTTATTTAAGGTAGGACCTCCACAGCATTGCTAGGACTGAAGGAAAATCAAAATATGACCCTGGACCAAAAGAGGGCCGAGATGATAGGTATGAGAAAGAACACACATAGATAATTTTTAGCAAGGGGTAAAAGGGAAGTGAGAATAAAAGAAGAGAAAATAAAATAAAACTGAAAGAAATAGCTACACCTCACTTCTCTGCTGTGTCCTTAATCACTTAGGTCTAATGTCTGAGAAGACAAGTATTTTGGCAGTTTTCCTTTAATATTTTAATTCTATATACCTTGTTCTGTAGAGATTTCCATTTCATCAATTCTCTAATTTTTTATACACTGATACTGAGATATTGATATTGAGATAGTGATCTATATAGCAATATGTATCTATGTAGTATATCTATATAGAGTATATAGACTTCAGGGTTTTTTAAAACTTCCATTACCAATGCCAACCAAAACAGCCACAGAGGTCATACTGGTCTTTTTTGCAGTCATGGTGAACTAAAAGATTTTTTAAAAACTTCAGCTGCTTTTAACCAGGATCATATAAGACATTTACCATAAGAAAATTTATATTTTTCAAGAGTAGAAATCTCTTAGTCTCCAAATCTGCTGGAAGCATTGTCTTCTGGAGAGGTAAACCTGAGACAAATTTGCATATAATCTGATTAATATTAAAAAAAAAGGGTTTGGAGCGATATTTCAACATCACCTACAAACATATATATGTACATGTTCATAATGTAAAAGGCTCACATTGTAGTATGCAATGTCCCAGGATGGCTTAAAATTTTTATTGTTCAAAACACTCATTTAAAATGACCAGTTTTGGATATGGGTAGATGGATTATAGGTAGGAAGATAAGAAATTTTGTAAAACATTATCTATTAAAAATAAGCATTTTTCATATGCAGTTTTTCCAAATACATAAAAGAGAAGAGAAAAGCAGGTTAAACGATCCTGACGGTCATTCCATGAAAATGTTCAGCCAGAATTAAGACCAAGATGTACTTAGTATTAGTATATATTCAGTATTCCTATCGATCACATGCAGTTGAAAGCCAGATTTATGGGGTTTTAAACACTGACTTGTGCTCTGAGTTCATATCACATGGCAACTGCTTTTACTATTAGACCTGCAATGGTATTTGCATCTCTCAGTAGATGTATAGGATGGGTGGGCAGTTTAGTGTAGGAAAACTGCTTCTTGATCAAAGCTGCATTAATTTATTATCATCTTTTTAAATTTAGGTTTCTTGGCTCTACAAGACGGTTCCTAGAATCCTCAGCAGAATAACTGCATATTATAACTCCATGGCCAAATATACACCATAACAACATAATTGTAAACTTTTAATATACATTTATTTTCCAAGAAAACAGATGTCACAAAAGCTCCTATGCAAAAGGTAAGTGATAATAACTTGAAAAGTCCTGTAGCACCTACCTTTCTGACTAATCTGTTTTACTGATGATGAGATATCTGCATCCCCATAATAATCTTCTTTCATTTCAAAATTTGACTCAATTTCTTCAAAGTTGGACTTGACTAACAGAGGTAGTTGATTTGCTCCAGGCTCTCTCCTTAAACTGTCATCAGTTGACTGTTCAATGCAAAAGTTCTCCAAACTTGCCTTAATGTTTGAATGTTCTGTGAAATTCTCTTTCTTTTCTGTGCATACTGAAGAGGTAGATAATACAGAAGCCTGTGCAGAATTATTATGGCAATCAGATTCAACAAGGGCATCCCCAGATATGTCCTGTATCTCAGAAAGGCTTTCCAATGCTTTATCCATGCCATGCTCCTTACAATCTAACAAGGATGACAGCAAGGATTTTTCTTGTATACTGCAGGTAAGGTGAGGTTCTTTCTTTACTGCAGAGCCAAAACGTTCAGGAATCAGTGTAGTGTTGCCTTGCACAAGTCTTCCTTCAACTTCTCCAGTCATCACTGGAGGATCAGTCAGTACTGGCCCTCTATTTGTTACCTCAGACTCTGCATAAGGTGGGTGAACATTTAACTGCAAAACTGAACATTGTTTTGGGATGCTTTCTGTAGATGCATGATTAGTGCTTTCTTTGTCATTAATGAATTCACCTGAAGGGCTTGTAGAAAGTGGAGAGGCTTGTACCTGGTGAGTTTTGTTCTGCCATTCAACATGCTTTTCTATAGGGTGGTACCCTGATTTCTCTTTATCTAAAGCTTCAGTAGACTCAGAGTCTTCTTCCCACACGGATAGGTTTCCCAGAGGCTCTTCATGGCCATTTTCTATTTTGTCATGTATAGTACCACTGGAATGAAGACTCCCCATCAATGTTTCTTCTGTTTCTTCACCTTGTCCCACACAGTCTGCATAGTCATTCAGTAAACAAGTGCCATCTAGACAGACATCTTCTTCAGGCTCAGATTGATAAATGGTAGTATTATGATCAAAAGATGTGAAAGCATACTGATATGAAGACTTAAGACTTCTCAAGTTTCTCAGTGAGGAGGTCAAGTCAGGGTACTTGCAAAGCTTTGTCAGAGAGGAGGTCAAGTCAGGACACTTACAAAGTTCTTTATATTTGGCAGGAATAAGTGAGTTCTTGTTACAGACATCTCCTGCTTTGGTCTCCTTAAGCAATACTTTTAAGGATGGCAGTGAATAAAAGCCAGAATCCCTTCTAGGGTGAATTGGTGATGGTACCTCCAGGGTAGTGTCTGGGAAAGACTTTCTTCTTGCTGTTTTTGGTCCTGTGTCTCTGTGTTTATCACAGTTATTTCTTTCTTGACTTAATACATTGCTCTTACTAACACATTCTTTCCCATTGTTTGGGTTATGCAAGGTATTAATAGCTACAAGACAATTAGTATTATTTATTTTTGACAAAAGTATTTTATCCTTTGAAAAATCTTCCTTTTCATTGGTGTGGTCTTCATAGTCCTCTGTGTTAAGTTTACAGAAAAAATTTTCCTCTCCCCAAATACTCAAGGCTGTAGTGAGACCGTCAGATTCCTTTCTGCTATTAACAGGGTACAAAGATACGCCTTCTGCAATTGTATCTAGGTGCACTTTGTCACAGTCAGCAAATTCTTTAGGTGGAGGGAGAAGTGTATATCCATCTGGGAATGTATAATCTGCTTTTTCATGAAAACTAAATGATGACTCACAATCTGTGTTACACAGTGCCTCTGTTACAGAATAATCTGTTTCACTCCAATATGTATCTTTGTGTTCCCTGCTGAGTGGTTTGCTCTGTGCCTGCTCACCAGCTTTGATGTTAACCTTCAGATTTTTCTTTCTGCTGGTATACTCCACTTGAATGTCTTTTGTTTCAATGTTCATTTCCAGGGAGGCACTTCCGTTGATGGCAGTTTTAATTTTATGTTTAGAGGATCCCTTATATTTCCCCTTGTGTTCTGTTGAGTGGTCACTTGAAGGGCACTGGTACTTTGCACATTTTGAACACTGTCTTTTCTGGCATTGCCTTTCATGACGTTTCTTGTTCTTTGAACTTTTCCTTTTTTCATCCACAACTTTTGTTCCAGAATCAAACAAAGAAATATTCTTAATTTCTACTTTCACATTAAAAGAGCCATATTTTACTTCTGCAGAAATTTTTCCAGTGGCCAAGCTAATGGAGTCTGAAGAATCTGGTGTGCCCCACAGTGTAATTTTTCCTTTGGATGAACCCTCTGACTCACCAAAAGTTACTGTAGCTAGGATTTCATCTTGCTGAGGTGAGAACATTTTAGGAGGGCAATTCCATTCCTTCTTCCCTTCTTTTTCACTGTCTGATACATTTTCAAGGTCTCTATCTTCAGAAGCATCTGAGCTACTCTGATTCTTGTTTTCATTATCTTTTCCATCTTCTTCAGCACCCCTTACATCCAGCAGCTCTGTGAAGTTAGACAGAGCCTCATGTGATTTATTTTCAAGGCTTCCTACACTTTGCTGGTGTTTACAAATGGGTGGCAACTGTTCATCTAATTCAAGGTAAAAAAAAAGAAAAAGCATTTTTCCCATTATTTGGTAAGCAGTATCATAAATGTTTGATTAGCTTTGAGACAGTTTCATAGAAAATGCCTATACTATCTTTCAGATCTACTGTATTTTCCACATTAGTTTTTCAAATTTCAATATTAACTGGTTTTGTCTTAGTTATAAGTAATGTGAAATCAGATAAACAAAGTGGGCCACAAAAATTCACTCTGATTTTAGAAATTCAATATATTTGCACTTTTTTTTTTTTAAATACAATTTTGCTTTTTTTAGGGAATAAGGTATTATTCTATTTGCTTAGGATAAGACCGACATTTTAAATTTTATTACCACTCCCAGTATTTACTTTAATCTTGTGAATATACTGGGTCAATCAACATCCCACTGCCTGCTTGCAGTTTGGGTAAATTCTATGGAAGTTTTATAGGCTTTTATAATCCTTTTACAAATGAGCAAACAAAGGGATTACTTAATATGATCACAATCACACAGCAGGTCAATGGCAGATTGCCAGGAGATGTGAGTCACAGCTATCTGATCTGAGTAGAACAATGTTTCCTGGCTGTACTATGCAAGATTTCATGGCATTCACACAATAATATAAAATTCTATCTTACTTTGGCTTTTTTTAGAACACGTCATGTGCATTACAGGACAACAGTTTAGTAGTGACATCTATCTAAACAGGATTAGAACAAGCCATTAAACTAAGACAACACTGAGATTTACACCAAGAATTATGACATTTTGAGGCAACTGAACAACAATATATTTGGAAAGCCTTTGCCAGAAATAGCCAGGATAGCAGCTTAGCTAAAATAAAAAAAACTAGCCTCACCAAGACATTACTTACATGTACCCACATTTAAATGTAAATATTTCCAATTTGACAAACAGCTTTGGGCACAAAGGTGAATTTCTGTCTTGATGAGTAATTTAAGAATAGCCACATATGTTTCTGTTGATTTGACTTTATATTAAATATTTCTGTAAACTTACATTCTCTGGAATCAGAGCTCTTTCTGCTCTTGCAGCTTTTTCTTTTCTTTCTACTCATTTCTAAGAACCAAGGGCATCTGTGTTCTACTTTTCTGTGTGGGAGGGAAAACATTGGATAATGAGAAAGCTTCTCTGGAAAAATTTTGCCCTCTAACTCTCAGGTTTTATAACTTGTTATAATAAAAAAAATAGAAAAGTTCTAGAGCAAGTAATAATGCATTTATTTCTTCCTTTGGATATTCAGGAACAACTTTTGAAGATTTTCAAATAATAGCTTAAAATCAAGATCTCATGGTCACAATTATAGGGCCTGAACCAATACCGTTTAAAGTCAGTGGAAGCTTTGAGTAGCCGGTGACCTTTTACAGTCTATTATTTTATCTGATTTTTAGAGACTAATACTCGGTTTTAAGCACTCATTTTAAATTCAATCTTATTTATATGTGTAATAAAATACTGAATTATAATGGTTTTCTTCTCTTGAGAAGGGATTCTTTGAAGTGAGAAGTATTTGAACACCTAATACATCATAGGCGTCTTGGAAATCAATAGTTATGTTGGGAAAAATCAACTAATCACAAGTGTTACTAGTCATAATCATCTTTAGATGTTTATCAGAACATGTAACACATTATTGTAGAAGAAGTGTGAGTGAATTTTTAAGGCCACCTGGTATAATGAGGATTCTTGAATCTTAAGTATTAGGATAAAGCTTTGAAAATAATTATATTGACATTTTTTAAGGCTCATGTTACATGTCACTGTATGCAGTGATACATAGCTAGCCAAAGAACTGGGAAGAAATTTTTGAAAGACACAGTCATTTCTACCTCTGAAAAATTTTAAGTTTGTGTGAGGCCTGAATAACTGAATATGCCAGTGCACATTCATTAACTGGCTGCAAAATGCAGGCAATTCTCCTCTGCCTTTTTGGAAGACACTACAGGGAGACTGCGAAAGTCGAAAGTCATGTACTTATTTCACAGCAGGCACTTTGCAATGTTTACACTCTCAGTTTCAGTATGAAGCTATACTCCTACTTTTTCCAAGGGTCTTTAGTCAAAGCTTGACAGACAGCCAAACCCATCAACTGAGCGCTGTTCTCAGTAGGAAGAAATGAGCTTAAAATCAAATATAAGGCTTTAAAGGACACAGAGGCAAGAACTGGGACTAGTACCTATTTGTAGTGTAGGGTACGAGGGAGCGCCCACCAGTTCCACATAAAAATCAATAATCTCTTTAAGAGTTACATATGCAAGTATGCCATGAGTAACAACCTCATACTAGAGTTGTCATACATAAGATCTGCAGACTGATGCTTATATTCATGACTTTAGGAACTAAGAGAACCTTAATGTGACTGTTATGGTTGAGGTTTCAGTTATATTTCATTAAGGTGCAACTCAGAAAATGTTTTTAGCTCTAGGAATTCCCTCAATTCAGCTTGAGGAAGATGCTGCACACTCAATTCCTTCCCCTTCATCCCTTCCCTTCCCTTCACCTTCTTGACCTTCATGGTTGTATTCATACTTGCATTTGCTATACTACTTTTAATCGTTCCCCAGGAATTCTATTTTCATGGATTTTTTCCCCCTTTTCCAGCCTCAGCCCCTCAGCCAGTAATGAAATGGTTAACCTCAATATAGGAACTGTGATTTCTAATTGCCATTGCTAAAATGCTGTCAAAAACTATCTGCAGACCAAAAACTGCTGCCTGTTTTACTTTAGTTTCTCTTTATATTTAATGGTTACTTTTACAGTTGTATGCACCACAGGTTACTCTTCAAACAAATTCTGAATTTTACTGAATGCTGAATGGAAGATAAGGCCAGAGACATTCAATACATGAAGTGTTTAAGGCCTTGCTTTTAGGGAGGAATAACAGGCATATCTGTAATGTTAGCAGTGGATTTGAATTATGATGGCTTTGGGGATAAGGTTCGCATGGTTGAAGATAGATTGAAGAATAAAAAAGTACCTGAAATACCAGAACAAATCACTGCAAGAAAGATGCTTGGATATTAAGGAGATAGAAAGGATTGTGGATCAGTTATAAAGAAAATAATATTCATTTCTGTTTCTCCTCATAGTTGAAATGTCTAGTTTTGTCAGGTTTTGTTATGGTAGAATACCATTTGACTTTGCAGAAGGAATTCTGTGTCTGAGATGATCAGTAGTTCTACTGCTACTCAAATTTATGTGCTTTTGGTGTCACGGGACACTGAAAGTACTGAAGGTAGATAAGGTTGTCTCTGCATGACAGAGTTTTGGGAAATGATCTAACACCTTCCAAAATTTAAAACTCTTGAGGAAGCAGCTGTGAAACTATCAGTAGAAATAGCCACAGGTCACACTTGTTTATAGAGGTAGGATTACAGATTTTGCTTTATTGTCAAAGATGAGATTTACGATATAGGTTAACAGGATGATTAGGCTGTATTTTTTTTAGTAATTTCTGTAATTGGTAGTAAGTAGATGAAAATTATAATGATTATTTACACTGTTCACTTGTGATTAATTTTACCAGCTCTAATGTTTTTATGATTAAGTCTATGAGCTCTTGGATATTAATTTGAGTATTTACATACTATATTTATTGTACCTGCAGTGTGTTAAATTGTTGATACCTTAAATTTCAAAAAATACATTGGAAATAACTTCATGATGCAAATAGTTTTGCTGCCCATACTACATTTCTGTATGTTAATGTATTTTTTCTCTCTAAGGTCTACCATATCAGAAGAGGCACCAGTTCTTTGCTTTTAGTTTATTTTACCCACACACTGTCTTTGTCTATTCTTGTTTCATTGGTCCTAAGGCTGAGATGTGCTAACAGAATTAGGAATCTCATCACCTTCAATCCTACTCACAAGCAGACCTATTGACTTGAGCAAGGATTAGTTGTATGCATCAGGACTGCACGGTAAGACCTTGCCTTAGGGACAGTTTTGTCCACTGCTGGACATGAGATGAACACGAGCCAAATTAGCTTAGCTGGATATAGAGGCATTCAGCATTTGCCTGGATGGAAGCCAACGTCCATTGACATAGTTCCTTACATGATAGGTTATTCTTACTACACAGATTAGTGCTTGGGTAAGCTCAGAATAACAACATCCTAATTTTGAGTAAAAGATCACTCTAGAAATGTTTGTATTTATATCACACTATAAATACAGGTAAAGCTCTGTCTTAGAATGTGTTTATTTTCATAGTTGATAACATCTGTAATGCTATTTCCTTCAGGTTAATGCAGACGATGACAAGCTCTGTGAGAATGAAAGAAAAAAAAAAACATTTGTAATGAATGCCTTTTGAGTTCATCTTGTTATGCAGGAAAAGTTGCCTTAAAAACACTGATTGGAAGTAAATTTGAAAATACAGTAGTTATTTTATGTTTATATATTTATATTGTGGAGATTTTATGTGAAAATATATATAATGTTCTTTTGTTTTCCAAACAATCATGTTCAGTGAACCTATAAAGAAGAGACTGTCAGAAAAGACAAAGATATAGAAAACATATTGGCTAATGCTGAATTGGAATGGTGTGATGACAAAACATTTGTAAAATATTTTAAGTTCTTTCAGGAAAATATAAATTATTCTTTTAGGCTGTAAGTCTCTTTCCTATAATTCAGTATCCTGTGTTGTAGAAGGTTTTGCTATGAATATATTCAGTGGCACCTCACTGAATACTTCCCTACTGAATTCTACAGTGGTCACAGACTTTGGAATAATGATGTCACAGCATGTCAAAACAAGCTTTTCTGAAACAAGATTTTACTTCTCTTTTCTTCTTTGTTTCAACATTAAACCCTTCTGGACTGTTTCCTCCCTTTTGATAGAGAATCCTACTTTTTGTCCCCATTTCCCTATATGAACTTAATAACATTGATTTCATTATCGTTTATTTCCACTGTGTCTCTTTGTATTTCACAATATTCTTCTATTCCACCCTAATCATTGCTTTGACTTTGCCTCTCAAGTTACCAACTATGTGTGGCCCAGTCTTTCACTGCTTCTAATAACTTCTAATAACTAAAGTTTGAATTTTCCATGTGAATTATACAATGACAGAATGGCTTAGGCTGGAAGGGAGCTTAAAGACCATCTCATCCCAATACTCCTGCCATGGACAGGGACACCTCCCACTAGATCAGGTTGCTCAAAGTCTCATCCAGCTTGGCCTTGAACACTTCCAGGGATGAGGCATCCCCACCTTCTCTGAGTTACCTCTTTCAGTGCCTCACAGTGAAGTAACTGACACAGTTAAAACCATAGAAACTCTAAACAGAATTAGCCAAAGCCATCTGAGATTCTCAGATCTACCTCTAGGCAAACGCTAAAGTTTACCACTTGATTTCCGTTTATTCTCTGTACTGATTGTGGTTTGCGGCATATTCCCTACTTTAGCTTTCATACATTGGGGTAGATGCCCCACAGGTAATTTACAATGTCATTCAAATAATTTGTATAGGACACTCTTGAGTTCCAAACAGAGTAGGCAAAAAGGGCTCATCACTGATTTACGTTTTACTTATCTCATTGAAGTACATCTTATTGAAGTACCTTCTAGTTTTGCCTTTTTATCAAGCTTCCACTAGAATTTTATTTGAATAATTTCTGAACACATATTTCTGAAGTACTGTAGAACACATTTCAAGGCAAAGAATGTTTTTTATGTCAAATACATACAAAATGTTTCATCAAAAATGCCTATCTTAGCAGTGTTTCTCACTCTCTGCCTCAGCTGGAATGGATCTTATCTTCACTTGCTTATAGTTTCACCTATGCATTTCCCTGAAAAGACTGGTCTTCAAAGACTGTTTTCCAGACAGCTGGAAAAAAGGAAGCGGGCAGCCATTTACAGGGACTGTAACAGTTCCAAATAGCACTCTTCAAAATTAATAAAAACATGAACTCTATGTCTGCAAAGAATCGGGTTCCAATCAAATGGAACTCAGTAGATGTATGTCAGTATTCACTTAGCTTGAGAACAGAGCATCCAAGTGAAACAGAAAATCATGGGTCAGTGAAATCAATCTGCAACAGGTGTTGTACTGGGACCCATTTATCAACCATTTTATTTCATTAATTGTGCTGTGGCACTTTTAATGAGCACACCAAATCAGGATTGCAAACACCAGCAAGTATTTCTTCAGTTCTGATTCAGAAGGACAGTTACTGTCTAAAACAACTAAGAATATCATATATGCCATAAATTAGCTTATTTAGGAAACCCAAACCCCATGTAATCAGATTTTGCACTATTTTTGACTTTTCTACAAGCAGAAATGGACACAACACAAAGTGTTGAATAGATTTGGACCAATCTTTTGAAAAGAAATAATAGGGATATTATTTTCTGCAATATGTTAAAGCTGTCTCCCTGCAGGAGCTTCACTTTAGATTTAGCAAATGCTACTACAATAGCAGTCAGTCAAATGTATTCAAGATTATTTTAACTCAGCACTGCGAATACAAGCGCCAGCAAAGTTGCAGTGAAATATAGATCAGCAAACATGGGCTGTATACACACAGGCATTTCTGCCTTTTCAGGGGAAAGTGAAGTCACAGGTTTCAGCTCTTAAATATTGCAAAATGATATGTGAAACTCAAGTCCAGTAAAGCTTCTGCCTACTTATTATGTAATCTTGCTTTTTGGTTAATTATTTTGAGCTTTTGCAAAAGATAAAATAATGTATTAATAAAGGTAAACATTTATTTCAGATGTTGGGGATATTTAACTTCTGCACCAACATTTTTCACTTTTACCTTCATTTAAGTATCTGCACTGCCTTACACTGCAACAGACTAGTAGGTAGCCTCTGTGCTGTGAATGGTCTATAAAACATTCCATCATGACTTTAAAAATTACTAAATAATGAGTATTTCAACTTTACAACAGTGGATGCTCATGTATTTATTACCATATAAGTAAAGACATATTTATAAATAGGGAACAGAATTTGTTGTGCATTTCATCTCTTTTCTACTGCATAAAATAACTTTTCTCCATCAACAGCTCTCAAAACATATTTTAAAATTCACGTAAACTGCCATTTCTGTTTACATTGTTGGACCTCTTCTATTCCTGTTTTAGAGACCAAAGAAAAGCCTCCTAAACTGAGTATAAGCTGGATCAGCCTGCTCATGTCAGTGAGTTTGTCATTCTGATATTTAGAGTGCTACCTATAGAATTCATGCTTTGTCAGTACCAAAAATGACAGCAGGTAAGGGAAATACCCTCCAGACATGATGCAGCAATTGATCATGAAATTACTGAAAATCTCACTATAACATACATTAACAATAATAACTGTAATAACCATTTACAATAACGAAACGAAGTTTCTATATTCAAAGATGTCACTGTCAATGTAATACTGTAATTTTTTCTCAGTCTCTGAATTACTCCAATTTATTTGACCTTCAGAATAGCTCATCCATCTTAACAGAAATCAGGTATATCTGAAGTATTTGGTTGTACCTGAAACTCAGCCCACCAAAAAACACCCTGCACAGCAGTTGTACACTGTAACTATTTTCTTTGAAAACTAAGTAGTTTTTTATTTTCAGAATGTCTGGGACTATAAAATATAAATTACAATTATGTATGAAAAATCTTCCATTGTTCATAGAATGCAATAAGGGCAAAATCCGTCACCCTATCTCAACTTCTTGGATTTGATTTCTGCTATCTAAAATGGGGAAACTAAGACACCATATTTTCTGACCATGCAGTTTCCAGGATCACTTTCTCCAAACGAGCAATTTACACAAAATAAGTAAGGAGTAATTTAGACTTAGAATGACAAAAGGATTTGATATGCTTATTCCATACAATCCTTTTTAGCTTTGGCAGACGTCTTGAGAAAACACCTACATTTCTTAGCCCAATGTTAGAATGCTTCTCTCCTTAGAAAGAAATAAGGACATACTTTACCAAAAGTAGCTTAGTTTGCAGGATGATGAAATGGTAGGAGGAAAAAGAATTACCATGCAGGCTCATTTACGTGCTGAAAAATGAAAATGTAAGCTTCTCTACTTAACATGTAATATTCCTTCTTGACTACTAATTCTGTAGTCTTATACAGTACTCACCATATTCCAGTGTGAAATACTGGTTGCAGATAGGCAATACTTCTAACAAACACAAGTTCGTTCAGGTAGGCTTTAATTTCCAAAATTATGTACCACTAAATTTATAGTAATTATGTGCTAAAGTAAGACAACAAATAGAGTCTTAGGAATCAAATATCCATCTTAAAAATGTATCATTTAGGAAAACAGTCATATTTTCTCCTGGTGAAAAAAATCTGCAGAATTCCCATATTTAATAAAAGCTATGATGAATTGTAACAATTAGTACCTACAGAATACTACCTAAAAGAGTTTAATTTAAAGGAAAAACTTTTATACTTACCATGGCTACGAGCCAATATTCATTTTCCTCAGATGCTTGCTGTTATGGACTGTTGAACAGTTTGCTTTTCTAAGGTCATGAAGGATGGGCTGGCTGTCTTGCTAAGACTTAACAGGACAGCAAGTTCAATTTTTTTTTTCTTTAGACTTACCCCTTTCTGTACCATCAAACCCAGTCAGGAATGATATGCAATATATATATATATCCTTCAAATCACTGAAGCAATAAAAGACTACCAGCTATATAACTCTTCACAGCTAAAGCAGATAATAAAAGTAACAACTAAACTTACCCAGCAGCTACAAAATGTGAGCTATGTCTGAAAAGTCTCGATCAGATTGCCTAATTAAAATTAAAGATAGAAGAGGGAGCAATGTTCACAGTCTTGTTCCACTTCTTTTTCTATTTCTGTCTGCTAAGCTCAGAATCTGATTAGTATATTTAATTCCATGAAGCATCATGACTGGTCTATCTCTAATCAGCCTGTTGACATCCACCCGCTTTTCCCTCACATGTTGCAGACTTCAAGGTAATAATTTATTGACTTGCTAATGCTCCACAGAAAACATAATGTTCATATTATGGAATCATATAAATCACTGGAATGATTCTATTTTTCACACTTTTACATATATCCAGAGTAAAAAATGAGTTAAAAGAAGTATGTTTATTGGGACAAATGCAGAGTTTGTAAAAATATCATAACCAGTATTACACTTACATAAAATGTCATTACATTGCATGAGATTACAGCTTCATCAGAGGTATCAATTTTGTTTTGTGTTCAAAAACCTAATTATCTTTTTCTACTTTATTAAACTACCATTTCTATTATTTGTAAGTTATTATAAAAATAGATAAAATATGTAATATTTTCAAATTATGTGCTGAATAGAAGGTGATTCACTTTAGTACACAGGCAAAGTGGGATAAAAGGCATCTCCAGAATTTTCTGCCTTGTACATATGATGTCACAAGTATTCTTTTTGGTCTGATACCATTGTAGAAGCAAGGGAGAAAAGAGATCATTATTCACAGTGCAGAAAAAACCCACTCTTTTTAGTATTGTACATAACACTATTCTCTTAATGTATTGCACTAACTTTGTGGGAAGAAACAGCCTCCTTGCAAAGCTGCTGCTGTCTTTAAGGTAAGCTGAACTCCTGAGGTCTTCTGTAGGTGCTGCCCATATAGCACCACAGTCAGAACCACTACACTCTGTTCAAGTGCTTCTAAATTTAATTTGGCCCTTTCCTAAACTGCTGCAGTTGCCAGATAACCACAGCATTTGGCTCTTCAATTTGACATTTCTTATGTAAACTGCAAACAGTAACTATCCTTCAGAAAATACATAGTTTTTTTCAAATTAAAATTCAAACCTTGACCTACAAACAGGGTAAATTTTGCAGTAAAGAGGCAAAAAAAATCTTTCCTTGAATAGATTAAATTTATCAAAGTAGTTTTCTTAAACAAGAGTGACTTGTCTTCTTCCCTGCAAATGGTTTTTCTATTGGTGAGTGACAAAGGAAATGAAAGTTTGGAAAGTTTCAAAAGCCTGGATTAGATTTTGAAAATGTATAAAGACTAAAATTTGTTAACACACTGAAGCTATTAGACTTGAAAGATCATTAAAATATTACTCTCAAAATCAGAGATTAATTAAGTGTTGTTCCCTTTGTCATATAACTTTTTTCTGTTTTTCTTCATGCAGAAAAGTAAAAATTTTCGATTTACTTATTAGTATTGTAATTGCAGATATAGATTGTTATACAGATTCTCAAAAAAATTAGACAGATTATTAACATCAGTATTGATTAGAGACACTCCGTTTGGAGTTTCACTGTTAGAAGCACATCTCTATAGCAACTCACCATAATTTTCTACACAAAAAATAGTATTCCAATGGGTCTTAGTCATGTACATTTAGTCACCTCAAAGTGATAAACTGCTTATTTTTATGCTACCTATATTTACTCTGTGCTTTATCCTCCCTGTTCCATCTGCTCCTCATTTCTTTCCTGTTCATCTCTCTAAATGTAATCACCACAGTACTAGTTGAAACTTCCTTTCACTGCTTAGCTTCCACCACTTTTTGCATGTGTTCCAATGTTCTCCTTTACTCTATGAGCAACCTGCAACTAGGCTTCCTTCTGTCCCACAGTTTTTTAAAAAAGATGCAGTCCTGCTGGTACGTATGGCCCATGACAGCTTTCCACAACTTGCTTTATCTGTAAAAGCAGTTTTTAAGGGAAACAGTGTATTGTTTCGTTCTCTTTGCCAGACAACTCAAGCGATAACCTTATTGTCTTTATTTGTAGGTATAGTTGAAACAAGGGAGAGAATGAAGCAACATAATAATGTCAAATACTCCAAGTCTGTCAGAAATGCTTCTTTCTTTAAAGTTTCTCAGGTACTGCCTTACCAAAAAATCACAAAAACTGCTGAGCATGGTGTGACATGGATAGGGAAAAGAAAGAGCAATAAGGATTTGTAGAACAATTTTACTGATTCCAGTTTGCTGAGAATTTTGGAAAAAATATGACAGCTTTCACTGTTAAAACCAATTTAAATTACTCCAAAGAAACAAATCATATAATAGTAAGTTTATATTTATCACTATAATTGCATTTTCCTCATGCCATTTGCATTTCTTTTGATATCACTGCAAGGACTGCAGAATGACAGACTACAAACTATTACATAATTAAATTAATAATAAAATAGTATACTTTTCTTTTTAGAATTTCAACATTATCTTGAGTAACTTGATAAATTAAGGCACAAATCTGAACTGTAGCAATAAAAACACATAAATAAATATTTTAATTAACATATAGTTATCTCAGTCTTATAGCTGCAGTTAATATACTTCTTTCAACTCTGAGACTCTTAATAGCAGTAACAATCTTAGCATCTTTATTTCCATAAAGAACTTTGTGCATACTTTGAGATGGTATGTCTTGTTCTTCCTTCTCCATTACTCTGTAATTTAATTTCTAATTATCAGAGAATGAAATGACTCACTGCTTAGCATCAGTAAGTACATTATTATCTCACAAAACCACTAATACTTAGGCTTTCGGAGATGGTTCTCCAACACCTTTTCCAAACACAAAGCATTGTGTTATACCTTTAAATTCAGTCTGACATACAATTGGGTAAGTGCAGGCCAAGTCAGAATGGACAAGTAAATGCTCTGCTCAGAGCATTAATGAAAATTAGGTTATTAATGTAAAAGATACAAAGTACCACATATTCACTATTTACAGATGCTATTACTTTAAAATAACCATAGTTGGTAAGGCTTTCAGCACTGAATGTAGATTTTTGTGACAGGTCGAATTTAAAGAATGGAGACAGGCAAAAAATGAGAAAGAAATAATTAAGGCAAAACAGGAGGACTGAAGTCAAGAATTCAAACAGCAGGCAAGGTCAGACAGCCCTCTTTGTAATGCTCTGACTCCTTCCAGTAGGGGAAGACCAAATCAAACATAAAAAGTGTAAGAGCAAAAGGCATAGTAATTTCATTGTAGAACAAAAAAAAACCAGCATATGCACAACAAGGTTGCAATTCTACTTATTTGCTGCTTGCTTTCTTGGGACAATTATTGGGTTTCGTCCAAATCTAATTCAGGTCTGAAAACACCTACAAAGATTTGCATAGTTTAGCTCTGGAACCAATGGAAAGGCTCAGCAAATCACATGGTTACACATTCACTGGACAAACAGCTCTAATTTATTCCTAATTAAGCATTCAGTAGAAGAAGGAACTTATAGAAATCAATTATTTGAATTAAAGATTAGCATTCATTCCAATCCAATGTTTTATCAACTGGTGTGCAATAGCTCGACTTGGTGGTACAAAGAAAGAACGCTGGTTTCCTTTAATGACAGCTTCCACAACCTGCAACAAAACCAGATTTTTTCTATTTTTAGAAGATACCATTATAAACTATATAGACTCTAATGTATTAATGCAGAAATTATCTTCCTATTATGATCCATCAGTCTACCATGGCTACACCTATTAAAGAGCTACTAAGAGATTATTTAAGGTAGATGCAGAGAAAGTCCTACATTGTGTGAATTATGACATTTTTCAGCTTCATGTGCCCCAAAGGATACTTTCTTCCTAACAGAACTGTGGAGACTGCCAGTACACTATTTAAGGTTTTTGTGAAGCCTACTTATGGCAAGGACCACCAGATGGTGCTCTACACTGCGACAAAAATAATTCTTTTTATTTTTACATGTAGTGCCAAAGGAGTTTTTCTTGGTATTCTGAAGCACTTTTAAGTAACATGTGAATATACTCTCGTAACTTTCTGAAGTATATTTATTTCCAGCTGTACACCAATCTGCATGTGACTAGCTGTATTCAGAACTGATAGTCATTTAAAATAATGCTCCCAGCATTAACAGAAACACACTGAGACTGAAGGTGACTAACTTTGCCTTCAAGATGACTTACAGTCAAAACACTTGGAACTGCTAGGCAGATGTCCAGTGTTATTAAAAGCTTAGCTCCTAAGGTGTCTGTGGGAAAACCTGTGAAAACTAAGTTGTGCAAGCAATCTTTCCTTCCACTCATGAACTGAAATACTTCTGTGAAAGTCTTTTCTGCCTCTCTTTTATTTGACTATATTTTAACAACTGATGGAAGCTAAGTGTAGGATTTCCTATTAATGCACAGTAAGCTGCTTTTAATACCAGAGTATTAAAATAGTACTGCATGAAAAAAGATGTGCAATCTAATGAATTCCCAGAGTCCCTACCCAAACTTCCAACCTCCCAGGAAATCTGGTAGCATGCTTGTTTGGAGAAGCTGGGATGGATAATGCTATTAAATACTACTTTGGCATGAAAAGCACAGGCTTGCTAAGGAAATGGGTTAAAATAACTTGGCTATCTCCAAGAAGGGAAAGGTGAAGAGCAAACTGGCAAAAATGTCATAAAATGAGCTTGCAAGTAACTCAGACATTACTGCGAATATCTGTTTTTCTCTGGTTGTGTCTAACCTACAACCACAATATAATGCATTTGCAGGATGATAAAACGAAGAGTATACACACTTACTTGACTTGCTGAAAAAGCAAGAGAGTTGTATGCCAGAACCAATACAGTCACAGACTAATCAACAGAAGAAGAAAATGAAATTGAACTTTACCTGTTCTCTAGTGAACCAGCGGGCATCCTCTATTTCATTCTTGTCAACTTTAATTTCTGTGGACACTGCAACAGCTAAGCAGCCAATCATTAGGGAGGAGGGCATTGGCCACGGCTGACAAGAGACGTACTGAACATGGCCAACTTTGACTCCAGCCTCCTCCTCTACTTCTCTTCTAACAGCATCTTCTATGGTTTCACCTAATCAAAAAGAGCAAAGAACAAGCAGCTGATGAAAATACTCCAAGCAACGATCACATCCTGTGCTTTGAACTGACTCAAAAGATTTGAAACTGCCCAAGGCAATTACCTATAAAGATCTAGTTCACAGATCAGGGCGAAGACCTCAACACAAGCCACAAAAGTCTAGTAAGGTAAAACAGCCACCAAAGCAAAATGGAACTTTGAAAATAAAGTGTCGTAACTTCTCCATAACAATATTTACTCCCTGAATTGATAATTCATCATACACACAAATTATTATCACTATCCCTAAAATGTCAAAAATTAGGTAGAAAATACATAATTCCTATAAATATTCTTGAAACATTGATCTGTTAATTTGTAACTAGCTTTGTGTTAATTTCTGTATTTTCAGTATGATTGTAACAGCATGTACTACAACTTGAAAAATCAGTACTTAGAATTACAACAGCAAGAAAGCAGAGATTTGGAATACTTGCTCACATTTTTACATTGTATTATTCCCTTTGCCTGACTCATTCTTCATTGTCTTAACGCATGCAGACAATACCATAAATTGAAACTGCAGTGGAAAGCTTTGCTTCCATATCCACAGAAAACTGTGGATGTATGTGTGTGGAATGCTGATGGTCACAGGTCTACCCATGCACACATGTACTGTGCTGTAAATATTGATGATAAGCTCATTAAAGGACACAGTCTATCCATCAGAAATAAGTATCTTGACTTCTTTCAACTGATACCTGAATAAACTTGCTCCTGCTGTCATTGTATGTCAACCTGCATACATTTACTCAAAGTATTTATATACTATAATTTCACTGGTGATAAAGACGTATTCCCAATAAAATAATGTTTTACAAGTTGTTCTGCAGGTACTTGTAACTAACTTCAACTATTATTGCTTGACATAGCTATTGAAATATCTCTTTATATTTCTTTCAGAATTATGTAATTTCTACTTGTCTTCCATAGACTCAATCAGGCCCTAAACATATAAGCATATGCTTAACGTCATGTTAACTTTAACTTACATTTTAACACTTACTTTTCCTATGCTAAAATCCTTTGCTAAGTATCACCAGCCAAGGTGACGTGTTTTCAAATTTTTTTTTATTTAAGTAGTGATTGAAGATGACGTGATATGAAAACTATTCCATATTTTTATTTACTCAAGTTTCTTTTTTATTTAATAAATCAGCAGCTGTAAAGTACAGAATAAGCGAATTTATTATAACAACTCATCTATCAGGAAGCAAAAAACTTTAATTTCACATAAATCAAAATATATTTCTCTATAATTGTAAAGGTACAATATTCTTATTGAGAAAATACATTTGATAAAGGAAAATTAAATTACTCACCAGGTTCCACAAATCCAGCAAGGCAGGTATACATTCCTGGGGGGAACCTCTTCTGCCTACCTAAAAGGCAGTGGTTCCCATCTGGATGGATGACTTGCATTATCACAACAGGATCTGCAAAGGACATGAAAAGAATGTATTTCAACATGTGAGGGACTTACATACAGTAGAAACCTCCAGTCTATTCCATACCAATGCATGTAAAGACAAAAATGATGTTGAAATCATAATTGTGTGCATGCTCAGAGTAAGCTGTTATTTCATTTCACTTTGGGGTTTTTCTCCATGCAAGATATCTCTTTATCTGGTTGTGCAACATACAAGCTCAGCAGAAGCAGTTTACTAACCAAGGCTTGAAATGCAAGACAGAAATTACCTGTAACCAAAGCACACAATCTGCTGAGAATATCAGCAGTACTAACCTAGCTATGTGTCCAGCATATACCAATAGTTTCTGCAGCAAACTCATTTATTATCACTTTACCACAGAGGTCCGAAGAATGTATTTTTGACTAAACACCAAATAACTAGACACTTTAGTGGCACTGCAAATACTGACTAAATACTGACTACTTTCCACCTTTGACTTTGTTTACTCTTTGCTATCAGTTTATCATATGATGCACTTTGAGATATTTTCTCACTTCCGGTCATTGCATCTGTCTTTTTCTTTCTAACTGAGTATTTTCTTCTATTGCTTTATGCAACCCTATAAACTTGTGATCTTCTCCCGTTTTTACTGTCATTTAGTTTTAAGTAAAAAGTAAAATGTGACCCTTGTAACTGCTACTGTTACTGCTGGTATCTCATTTATACTGCTGGAATTCCTAACTGGTATTCCTTGTTGAAATAAGGTTTGCATCGTCACAGCAATTCTGTATGACAGACTAGTGCAAGAAAGAGAAGCATTAACTACTTCATGCTAAACAGAGCTGAGACATGCCCAGCCTGTGGAGAAACAAGTATGGAAAACCTAAGCAGCTGAAATAACTGGAAATAAATTAATTTACATGCATATAATACAAGCAAGCCACTTTTGAGTGAGTATTCTCACCAACTCTTGGGTATGATGTGTTGTGAACTCCTTGGAGACTGGAACAATCTTCTTTCAAGCAAGTTTTCTTGTAACCCCCTTCTTCAATCTTGGTTGCACTCCCACACGTTGGGCAGAAACGGTAGCGATTGTGCCACGCCAGAACAGATCTTGCCTGGGCTACTACTCCTTTAAAATAATACATTGAAAATGCAAAAAATCACATACTAATTCATGTTAAGCTTTTAACAGCATAGAAAAAGCAAGTAGTGAAGTTTAACACCAAAAATCAAAGTCAGAGTGTGGTCTGAATCATAATCATGGCTGCAAGTGAAGTTGAGCAGCATGAGTTATGCAGACCTTTTTCTCTGCAGCACAGCAAATGCAATAGAACATGGTATTAAATAGCTACAGGGCAATTTACACATTCAGAAACAAATTCATCCAGATCAATATACCCTGTTTCTCACAAAAGTCACTTCGTCTAGGCAAAGTGCCAAAATTATATGTATCAAGTCTTTTCCAGGTGACCATTTTAGGGCTACTACAGGTATTGACATAATAATACATTGTTTCATTTTAACTTAAGGTGCAAGTCAGGCTTTCCCTTTACCCTTATGTAAAAACAGAACTGCTACAAGAGCAGTCATTAACAACATTAATTGTTAATGTCCTTACTGACACTAATTCACTTTGGGATCCTGACTTTTCAACACTTCCTTGTCAGATGTGTATCCAACACAGTTATAAAGAACTTAGGTTCTCATTTCTCGTAATGAAAACTCAGTAATGACAGATTTTTTCTTTTGTTTTATATTCATGATTTTCGTGCATGAATATTTAAATAGTACTGTTTAAAACCCATGAAGATCAGTAAGTTTTACAGTCTAATATTGCCATTGCAGAAATTAGTCCTTTGCAAATGCACATGTTCTTACATACAAAATTCTTCACAAGACCACTAACCAGGCTTTTAAAATCAAAATATTTCTAAAGCCACTGAAAACACGTGATTTCTTTGCAGGGGTTTGTCTTTTCTTTGAAATATACCTCAGGGAATACCAAAGTGTATCTTTCTGAACACACATTTTGCTACTTGCTGCATTTATGCATCTTACCAGCTTCTTTTTCAGGTAGCTGCAATAATGCTGGCATCGGTGGGTGAAGAAAGTAACAGTCCTCATGCTTCTGTTTAAATTTTTCAGCAGAAGCAGAATCTATGCTAAGAGCAAACCAAGCAACTAACCCATCTTCTTCATCTTCTTGCATAACTCTTCCATTACAAGCAGCCATCAGGTTCACATCAAACTGAAGTTCAACTCCAAGAAAAATCAAGGTACATTCTTCAGTTTGGTTCAGGCACTGTTCCACATCCTTGTGGTACAGCCTGCAAAGCTTCACTTCTGGTTGCTGTGAGCTCTCTCTTCCCCCACCCAAAGTAACCAAGGGACTTAGATTTGAGAAGAGGATGTATACTGTAGCTGGATGGCTTTGTTTTTTACTTAGCCACTCGGAATCCGTTCTTTTATCACTCCTTCTGTCCAGAAGCGTCACACCAAAATAATTTTCATATTCTTTCACATCATTTGATAAAAAATTAGGCTTCTGATCACCTTTCACATTAGCCAACAAATTAGCTATATGTTTGTACCCCCAAAATTTAGCAATGTCCAGAGCTGTCTGCCTTGATTTATTAATGATGGTTCTGTCACACCTAAAGAAACAGAAAAGAGCTGAGGTTACCAGAGTAAATATGTTTAGGAAGGGTCCTGATGTTGTATTATTCTTACTTACAGCATATACATCCGACATTTTTAAGGTACAAGAATGTCTAAACACTCTGTCTATACTGGGGTAATCTTTAGGCAAAATATTTAGCATCATGGTAACGAAACGCAATTGTACTTCTTTTTCTTTTGCCAAGGCTGTATTTCACATTTTTGTTGATCCTTTTCAGATTTATCAGTCACCAAAATTCATGAAGTAGTACAGAAGCAATGAATTAATTAAAATTCCACAACAATATAATTAAAAAAAAGGCTCAAACCCAGAGCTTTTAAAATCAGGCTACAGGCCTGTTCTTCATAACCAGTAATCAAAATGGAGAAAAAAAAAAAGAAAAAAGAAAAAAAGCAGCCTAACAAGCATTACTTTCTAGAAGCAGCAACAAAACATTTACAATAAACTACTTTATTGAAGTCAATTGGCTTGTTCAGCCTGGAGAAAAGATGATTGAGGAGAGACATCAATGGGGTCTCCAACATCCTCATGAGGGAAAGCAGAGGTGCAGGTACTGATCTTTTCACTCTGGAGACCAGTGACAGGACATGAAGCCAGAGTTCAAGAAGTGTTTAGACAATGCTGTAGGGCACATGGGCACATGATGGGACTCCTGGGATGTCCTGCACAGCTGCAGGAGTTGATCCTTGTGGGTGGGTACCTTCTAACTCAGGACATTCCATGATTTACCATAAAATTAAAATCAAGAATACAGCCTCTGCCTAGTGACAGAAGGTGGTTCCTGTTGGGATCTTTTAGTTACCCAAATGTCTGTAAAGTGAAACAGGTAACAGAAAATTGCCTCATCATAAATGTTTAAATACTGAAATCAAAAAGAAACCCAAACCTGAAACAGACTGAGTTTGATTGGGAAGTCAAAATAACCCAATTTAATTATTTGCTAATCTTAATTTTGTAAGTAAAACAGAAATGCCACTGTAAACTACAAATTAGGCAATAAATACGAGACTCACCAGTTTTTAAAACCAGAAGATGCCAGTAATAGTAATGTTGCTGATACACATGTAACTGTACCACAGGCAAAAATATTTTGAGATTTTATATTAAACTCAATAGTTTTTGAGGGAATTTGACCACAGTTTAGAAAATGATTCAAAACTTAAATTACAAGTTTTTGCTGCTAAAGCAAAAACTCCTCTCATGACCCATAACAGGGCTCATGGGAATGGCATGAAGCTCTCTCAGGGGAGGTTTAGGTTGGCTATCAGGACAAAGTTATTTACCCAGAGGGTGGCTGGGCACTGGAGCAGGCTCCCTGGAGCAGTGCTCACATCACCAAGCCTGACAAGAGTTCAAGAAGTGTAGGGACAATTCTCAGGCATACGGTGCGATCCATGCAGATGGTGCTGTGAGGAAGATGGACTATGAGGTGGGCTTAATCCTTGTGAGGCCCTTTCAACTTAGGATACTCTATGATTCCACAATTCTGTAGGAAAACAACTGACTAGATTTCCAGAATTATTCTCTGTAATGTTATGAAATATTATCTTTATTGACATTAATGTTTATATAATCAGCAAATGTAATTGTCAAAATAATTATTCTACGCATTAACTAAAAGGAGACCAATGAGGCCATAGCATCATCTCATTAACTATACTCAATTGCCTAAGAGAGCAACCATGGAAAGGACATTCAAAAGCAATATACACTTTTTTTTAATGAAAACCATAACTTAAAAAGCTGCTATCCTATTTACCAATTGATAAATTCCCCAGTTCTCAAAAGATTCCTCAATACACAAAATCTGGCACTGAGATACTCCTCTACAAACTGGAATGTACTGATTATAGTAAAAACCAGCGGTTCATCTAATGTCCCACTCTGAGCCCCAGCAGAGGCTACAGGACTTGGGCAGGACTGAAAAAAAAGCCAAAAATGGGTGGGATGATTACTGGAGGCTGAGGAATGTTATGCCTGAAGTTACTCATTAACTACAGAATGAACTAAACTTGCCTGTTTCTGTAATTACAAGTGCAGAAAGGAACATACTGGGCTTGATTAATGTTAAACTCAGTTGAATCACATTTGATCCTAACTTAGTTTTAAAATATTTTCCATTTGAAGTAACTTTGGAAAAGGAAAATGTCCTACTGAAGAGGCAGCAAACATTCTACACTAATGAAGATTCAAATGGATTACAAATCAAGTTTAAAGAGAATAATTTAAGTGAAATAATCAAATACACCCGATTTATATTCAATACAGTGGTTGGAATAGGGTGCAAACTTTCTTCTATTCTGTTGGCTTCTGTGAAGTGACAACATATCAAAGGAATAACTTTAGAGATGCTGATAATTTTTAGACTTTCTTAGCAAATATGAAAAGCATGATGCAACAGCAGAACCCAGTTATAAATGGACACAGAATACATTTTTCTGAGTTTTAGCCCTGAAAATTCTGCCACTATCTGTCAGGTAAATTTACTCCTGAGACAAAACTGATAGGGGCAAAAAGGGGGGGTGCAAAATAGAGCTCTTGAATGGGGTCTACTGAATTGCTCACCCTGCTTGAAGAAGAACCTCCACAACCTCGAGGTGTCCATTTCTAGCACCGTACATGAGGGCTGTCCAGCCGTTCCCTGCGGCCGCATTGACCAGTGACGGGGAGTGCCTGAGCAGCGCCTTCAGCCTGGCTGCGTCTCCAGCAGCAGCCAAGTCATGCAGCTGAGAAACCATGTCCCGATGCAGGCGCTTTTCAAAGTCTGTCATTGCGCCCACTAAGTTTTAAAAAAAAGACAGTAAAAACGCCTGAGCGCCTACCCACGACTACTAAAACGATTTAAGACCGAACTTAAATGCTGCACAGAAAATCAGTATTATTACCGAAAATACAGACACAACAAATTCTTGTGATTGGTGTGATATTGTTAGTCTGAATCAAATCTTCGTCCCCACACATCTCCAAACATAGTGAAACTTTACCTGAACAACCAAAACCAATTTTAAAGAGGCTTAAGGACCAGAAGATTTCACTA
>VZTZ01048175.1:0-36838 GCA_013400955.1 Drymodes brunneopygia
CAGCCTCGGGCACCCCGGCTGAGGGCTCGGGGAGCGCTGCGCGGGCGGTGGGAGCGGGGCCGGGGCCAGGGGTGCCGCCGGGCACTGCGGGGCTCAGCCCGCCTGCGGGTGAGGGGCGTGGAAAAGAGCTTAAAAAATAGAGCTGGCTGGTCAGCGGAGTTGTTTCTGTAAGCGGTGGCCAGATGTCGGGCTGCGGCTGTTCGGCCCGTAAGGTGGGACTTTCCGAACCTGTTGTTCTTATTGTCCCTTGAGCAGCATCACTTCGCGTTCTGTTCGGTGAGCTCCTTGCTACCAGTTCCGCCGCTGGAAAGCCCTGGATATCCTTCCTTAACAGCTCGATGTTGAATTCTTGGCAGTGTGTATATTTCTGTGTGTATGTTTCGTATTGTTCTGTCTGTTGTCCTTTCACTTATTTTTCGAAACTTATGTTGACGGTTTGATCAAAGTGACCTTAGGCTCAGTTCACTGAGGTCATCTTGTTAGCACATAGTATTAGGTCAGTATTTTTATTCAGTATTCCATCATTCTTATTCCTGGTAAACAGCTGTTTTCTAGGAAAAACATCTCATGAATATGGGCCATAAGTGATGGGCTTTCCCCCCTTCTTAGTTCTTAGTCATCTGTGTCAAACTGATTCTTCTTAATCGTTAATTCTCTTGAGAGCTTCTTAAGGAAAAGATTTTTGTCAATCTTATTAGTTAGTGCAGAGTCTGTCACTGATAGGACCTTGGTGAATCTACCGTTTTTATTTTGCGCTAGATCTAGAAGGAACAATCAGAGTTGTTATGTCCAAAATCAGTGGTGGTATTTAAAATCCATGTCCTTAGTTTGTGATAGCAAATCCGATTTTATAAGTTTTTCACCCCTGGTGGTTTGTAGTTTCATCAGTTTACTTTAAAAGTTTTATCTCTTTCTTGTATTTCCAAGTGAAAACAAATGTAAATGATAGGTACAAATATTTCTGGAGTCAGCAAGTATATCACTGTATGAGGTCACTTTTTCACCTTTGGAAAGTACCTTGTACAAATGTACAAGGAACTGGATTTTGTGAAAGAAACAACTTCACTTGTTGGACTTACTGGAAGACATCTCACCATTTAAATGAGTGTGGTGTGTGACTAAAGTTAGCTAGAAAAAATGGCTGATTGAGAAGAGCACAGGTAAATATATACATAGTGCAGCAAGACACCAAATAAAAAAGAGTACCTTAATTTGATTTTAAGTGCAGTGATGTAATGATTCAAATATGATCCTGATGGCTCCAGGAAGAATAACAAAGGTATTTAACACTGTAAGATGAGGCTCTTTATGAAATATCCTGACATTGCAGTCATTAACTCTTCACATATTCTTGCTGCTTTTAAGCCTCTCCATATTTCACTTAAATTTAAGAATTTCATGCACTCTTGCAGCAGGAACTTCTTGTTATAGACATGACTTCTGCATAGAATAGGTGTCCCTTTTGCACCTTCAATGACAGTGAAACTACGGTCTGATGTGAGTAGCAAGTAAAGCAAATTTGACTCTGCTGTTGACAGCCTATGACTGCCTTAATGGTTACACAGGAAACTGAAGACTTTAGTGGCTTTTATGAGGATTAAAAATAAACTTTTAGATAATATGCTGAAACCTGTGAGGCTATTTTGATGTCTAGAAAAAGCATGTTGTTTAAATATTCTAAAGTAAGCAGAAGTGAGCATCCCTCACAGAACTGTGTGCACTGAAGAAAAACAACTTCCTGAACACAGGTTTCCTGTACAAGTTAACTTTCATGTAGTTGAGTCTTAAAAGGAACTAAACTGATAAAACAGTGGAAATTCTAATTCCTCTTATGTGGAACATAGTTTGGTCAACTGGGAGCTTTCATCAAGGCATTTTTCCCGGGTGCTTGGGAATGAAGTATTGGCAACAGGTGTGATGCTTCCTCTGGCAGGCCACATCAGAAGGTGGGAAACCAGCAGTTCAGGGACTTGAGATTTCAGCTGTGTAGAATTGGAGTTAGTGGTGGACTTATCCATGAATTTGCAGAGCCTTGCCTTGAATCTTTTAGTACTCCCAGCCTGAGGCAAGATTTCCAATCAACCACTATGCAGTACAGAGCTATAGAGAAGTGTTAGCTGTAGCCCTCCATTTCTTTCAGCCTTCAGCTTCTGTGGTCCTGGTTTGCTTGGGAAGTTGTTTTAAGGCCTTAAACTGCTCTTCCAGGTTAGGGAAGCCCTGCAAAAGGGAAATTAACAGACAGAGCTGAGTTTTGGTTTAGTCCCACCTTGTTTAGTCTATCTTCAGATACCTGAGGGACACAATAGGCAATATTCTGAAAAATAAAATGAAGTCAGCTTTAAGCTGCTGTGTGCACTTATTTGAATATGAAAAGAAACAGGAACTCTATTTGTGTTAGTATCTGACCAGATGGAAGCAAGGACTGAAAATGAAATGCTGTTTATTAAATTTCTGCTCTGAAACCCAGAATGTCTGGAAAAGCAGCGTTTTTAATATCTGACTAAATATAACCTAGTTAGGCTCTGCTGTATGGAACTGCAGATCAATCAGTGGTCTGTTAAGAGTGAGACCGTAGGATGTTGATATTAATGACACACTTCCCCTCAGGACAGACTTGGCTACCCTGCAGGAAGTGGGGTGAATACTAGGGTATAAAGTCAATGTTTTGACGTTTCAGATCACAGACTTAGAATATGTGTCTGTGGAGGCAGTGAAACAAGAACCAGTGAATTACTTCATGATTTCTAACTCTTTCAAACTTTGAAAACTGAAGTTATTTACAACTTCAGGGCAAACAAACTAGATCATGTTTTCCTAAAAATCATAATTTGCATTAAAAAATTAGATTTCAAATTTGATTTCAAGCTTAAAGTTGGTATTTTTGTATGCCTTCTTTAAAGCTAAATCCTTCATATTAGTTCTTATGGGATATTATTTCCTGTGTTAGCCTTTAAACTATAGAAGAGGTTGTTCTGCTTCATGCTGCTTGTCTCTGATTTCTGGGAAACACCGCAGACTGCTGAGGGTAACTTTGATACCTCGTGTGCTTTGTCTCTCAGATCCTGCACAGTTGTTAGCTCATAACCACCACAAATACTTTTTGCTTGTGAATCTTGGTACAATAATGTGTGTTCTGTAGTGATCAGTCTTAAAAAAGTACATCCCTCCTTCAAAGCTGGAGTGGTGGAGTTGAAGGGTGAAATAAGGAATAGGAGTTGGTGAGGTGGACATATGGACTGACACGGGGGAAAACAGGCATTGATGTCAGAGGAGATGGACAGGACAATGTAAGGAAAGAGAAAAGGATAAGAGATGAAACGGACGTGGAAAACACGTGCTATGATCTAATAGACTTTTGGATAATGGAGCTGTGAAAGGAAGGAAGACAAGCAGTTAGAGATTATTCTCAGCAGTGTTACTGTAGTGTAGTGAGTATATGCTCTTGATTGTATGGCATACAATGGGATTAGGCTTGTTTGACCAACGGGGACTCCTTCAGAAAATACCAGGTATATAATCTGGTTTGTTTCTGGATGCACAGTAGATACCTAGCATTTGCAGGGGTGTTTCCTCTTTTGCATGGAATTCCAGTGGAACTGTTCCACAAAAGTTCATTTTGCTCAGGAGCCCTGTATCCGCTTGTTGGAGCACCACAACTAATTTGCAAGTATTTCAGTACACAGTTTGATTTTCACAACTGGTAGCTTTCTGAAGTACACATTTATCTTTATCTCACACCTCTTTTAGTCTTTTAGTGAAGTAACTATGAAAAAAACGGATGGTCATAGCAAATGTCACCAGGATGTAGAGCTTCCCTGTGCTTGTGGAAAACTATATAAAAACATTAAAGTATTTTGTGTTTTTGCAGCACCACTATTTGCTGTCAGCTTTGAAAGCTGTCAACTTTTTTGTCAACTGTTTCGGCCAGTACTCTTGATACCCTGGAAGTGATAACTTGTTCCTTCATTATTTGAATTTTTCGAACATGTTTTCTGAGTATGTTTACTGAAAGTCTTGTTTTTCATTGTTGGAATTACCTGTAGCACAAATGTCTGGCTATGGTTCAGTGGAAGCGTTACTGTGAAGTAAGGTAGGTTCAGAGTTTACAGTTTGCAGCAGGAGACTGTATGCAGGGTGTTTCTGCTGGGGGTGATGAGCAACATCCATTATCAGTAGACATGTATATATCTGTATGTTAAACATGATTAAAAAAACCCCAGACAGATTTTCTATCAAGATCTGGATTCTGGCATGCAGGGAATGTTTTTCTCTCTGTACATATTTCCAGTACACAGTTGTTTACCTCCCTGTGGAGTGAGAGAAATTGCTCTCAGTTGTGGTGATGCTGTAGGACAAAAAGCAGAAGTCATTTGTGATTCCTTTCCTGCTCCAACCATTAGAACCTGTTACTATAGCATAGCTGCTGCTTGACCTTGTTGCCCTAATCTTTGTTTCCTCACTCATGCCTTCAGCACTTGGGGAAGACTTGCTTCCCCAGACACACTTGGGGAAAGTATTTTAACCCCTTTAAATACATTTTTTTGGACGAGAGCTGACTGTAGTCCCTTGGTGTTGCAAACTGTGTAATTGTTCCTTATATTTGGGTAAAAAAACAAGAAGAGAACTCTCCTTAAGGAAAGCAGTTTCTGGTTTTCTGTTAGCAAGAAGGAGGATGTATTATGAATTAGTTTGGCGTGACATATCAGCTTGAAGTTTTGGCCTGATTTGGTACTCTGTACTGTTAAAATTGATGTATTTCCTACCACGGTTTGAGAGCCTGGAAGAAGGAATGTAGCACAAGGTAAGCGCACAGGTTAGAAGCATCTCTTAGAAAGAAGTTTCTAAAACCTTCAGCAAAGGTTAGGTCTTTGCCTCAGAAATCAAAGAAACTAAGTTAATTTTCCTCATTTGCATGGTGTCCTATGGGTGACTGCTTTTAACTGCGGCTGGTAGTAGGACTTCTCATGTTGTATCTTAAGTAAGAGGTGACAAAATGCTGCTTGGAGCATTCAGAACAGGGGAGCTACAGATGCACTGTCTCTCTGGAGGTTTGCATGGCTTTCAGTGGAAAGTACTTGCATGCTTAGCTTCAAGAAATGGTCAGAGGGTGAAGATACCTGAGGTCCAAATGTATTCAGTAGCTTGCAGAAAGGGGCAGACTTAATTCTGCTGCTTCCCTTTCTTTTGTTTTATGTGCTCATCTGACCTGTTGATGAGCCAGTTCTGCTAACAGTAGGCACTAACAATAAAACCAAATGTAGGACAAGTACATACTTCCCAGCTGATTTTACAAACCAAATTACGTCACCGTGTAGTCAGACAAACGCTGGGGATAAAGAAGTGGGTGGTTGACTGTGAACGTGTGACTGATTAAAGGGGCGTTGAGCGGCATGAATTCAAGTGTCAGCAGGCTCTTCAGTTAGTGGTAAGGTCTGTGTTGCCCCAAAACTTAAATTCATTCTAAAAATAAAATTGAAGCAGAGTGGAGATGGCAGCTGAATTTACATGTGTGTTCCTACACAGCTTGAACTGACTCATGGTGAGATAATTTTCCTTGCAGATCTTTACCTTCTCACTGAAATGAGCAAATACGAAATGTGACTGTAGTGAAATCTAATGTATTTTAATACCCTCCCTAGGAAAATGAGTGCAGCAGCATGGGTTCTTCAGCAGCACTCATGGCTTGAGGTCTAGCTATCTCTAGTATATGTATATCAAAGCCACCTTTAATATGTTTATGGATTTAGTATGGGAATGCAAATGTTGAATTTCAAATAGAACTCTTCTGGAGGCTCAACTCTTGGAATCTGTTGTATGTTGTAGGAATTCTGCCTATCATAAGCACCTCAGTGTCTCTGTTCTTTTGTCAACAGAGTGAAGCTGTATTTTACCAGGTGATCTCAGCGTTTGTGGTCTCTAACCTGCTGTGATGCAATTCGATTAAGCTTCTAATTCCTTTCAGGAGATAACCAATTTTAACTTGTAACCAAAACCCAAACCATTTGTTCAAGATTATTTGCCTTTGAAACCCATTACAAAAGCTTCACTGCATTTTGACAAATGGCTGTAAGCTCAAAGAACTTTTTTGGGGTCAAATATGTTTTTTTCCTTTTTTCCAGCACTAGCATAAATTGGTACTCATGACAATAAGTATGAACAGTGTGTGTGCAGGAACAGTAGTTATGTGCCTTATGGCATCTCCCAAAGTCAGAGATGCAGTAAAAGCACCTGGTTGATATAACTGCTTTACTGTTCTGTGGAAGTGATTGCAGTTTTCTGGACAGTGTTGCATGTAGTTGGATATGAGTGATTGTATAAGGCAGAGCTGTTAAAGGTACTTGTAAACCCAAAGTTCTGCTTAGAGCTATCAGTGGTGAGGAGACAACACAGGGGGAAGAAAAGGCATATGTATTTCTTCTCTGAATGCAGAAGTATTCAGCTTAAGTCATAGTAACATTTTAGCTAACTTTTTTAGCTGACAAGCCTAAACTTCCATTAAATATTACTTCTACAGCATCCACACTTAGAAGACAAAGGTGGAAAACTGGGATTTGTTTTCTCTATTAGCTGTCAGCAGTAGTTATGGATTTCTTTCTTCACATCACTGCCACTTTCATTTTATAACCTTTTTCTCTTTTCAGCCTATCTTGAACATCTCTGCTGTTCTCATGACGTGGTTTCCTGGTGGTTTCAGCCTTGCTGTGCAGCCTTCAAACTTAGTTCTAGGTCTTCTGAGTGTGGAGAGCAAGTGTTTGTATGAATGGCAGAGGCTGTTTATTTTTGTACTCTCGGGGACTTTTGTTTCTCTGTATTTAATCCAGCAAAATTATTACTGCTTTTATCTTCTTTTTGACTGCTTGCCTTGAATTGCAGTAGCTGCTCTGGATGCTGGTGACAAACTAAAATTAGCTTGCTTAGTGCTCTGCCCCTGGGGGGGTTTCCAGTTAACTAATGGTTTTCCAGAAAGACTCCAATGCATGCAGACTTGGAGGAGGAAGTTCTGAGCAGGCTGAGCAGGAAGGGTGTAGCATGTCCTCTAGTTTAATAGTCTTTTGGCTGGAGATTCTACCCCAGCTGTCAGTGCCTAAGGCTAGAATAACTGACACAGAGAATTTAATATGTTTGTTTTGTGCAGTTCGGGTCCAAACTGTAGGATATCCTGTCACCAGGTTTTACCTGTTAGCTCCAAGGTCCTGAAATACCTTTCCATATAGTCATGTTAGTGCCATTTAAGTAACTTTTGTACTTTGGTTCAAATAATGTGTGTAAAAAATCAGAAACAGGGAGTCATCAATGAAACTTGAAAAATTGGAGGGTACATTAGAAACAATAGCAAGTCATCCATGGAAAAGCTTATGAATGGGCTGGGATATGGTGTTGTAATATTGAGTTTATGGTTATCCATTTAGGTGTGCTGAGAGAACTTAAAAAATGTTGGTAATATTTTATTTCTGTCTACTGCTTACTCAAGTAGTGCATTTTTTTGTCTGTTCACAAAGGCATGTAACTGACACTGTGGATGTCAAAACAATTATTTAACAAATAAACTTCTGACATTAAGTGGAAAGATCACATTGCAAACATATACTCCATTAGTTTAGGAGGCTTTTCCCCTCGATTTTAATTTGCCAGAGTGTGAGGAATTAAACTGGGAGGGTGTAGTTCTTTACAGCATGTGTTGAAGGTATGATCTTTGCAAAGTAGTAATTACTTTTTTTCTCTTTAGGAAATACACATAAAGGAACCCATAGAAAAGGAAGTAAATCCTCGCTTATTACCAGGTAACTGTTGTATCTTACTAGACTTAAGTAATAAAAATTACTGATTAATGAACAATACTTAAGTATTTCCATGTCTGCAGCAAACACTCATGTAACATCAGTGTCACAAGTAGTAAAATAGTAGGGTTTGTTTTAACAATCCATGCAGGTTGAAATGTTTTTAACATCTGCATAGGATGTTGAAAACTCTATAAAAACTAATTTTTTATAGAGTATGGTGTCCTCAGGTAAGCTGCATGTGAAGAATTGTCTGTATTTGAGTTTGCCCTGTTTCTTAGAAGTTAAAGTTGGGTGAGTTTTCTTTGGAACTGAAGACAAGAACTAGAGGAAATTTACCTTCTAGTGGCTTTGCCTCTCCTGTGAGTTACTTGGGCTTTTCAGTGTTTTATTTACTGTTAAGATTTTCTTTTGTAATTTACAATTATTTCTTCTTTAAAAATGCTTTCCAAGATAAGGAAAGACAAAATGCATGTAGAAGTTTACAATAAACTAGTATTCTTCTGTTGGTTTTCCTACACTTTTTTGGAAGGACCAAGAGTCTGTCTGATCACATCTATTAAAATTTTACTTTCTTAAATTTGAAGTTCAGTTCCTGTGAATTGTAACACAAGAATTTAATTGACTATTATTTGTGCAAACTTGTGTTTGAGACTTCCAAAATAGCCCTGGGACCTGCAAAATAGTCAAAGCTTTGAGAAAATAACTATGATGAACCTGAAATAACTAATTCAAATGTTTCAGCATTCTGAAAGTTTAACAGTAGGGAAGATTGGAATAATTTTCAACTTGTTTGTTATCTATATAAACTACTCTTGCTGCGTTTTGTTTTTTTTTCCAAGTACACATTTGAATGATTGCTCTTCTCCTGCCATTTGGAGTAGACTATGACACAGGTACCTCTGATTATAGAATTCCCAAACACCTGCAGTTCAGGCCTTCTGGAATAACAATAATAACCTGGAAGGCTCTCAATGTTCTGATTTCAGGAGCTGCTTTGTAGTGGCTTTGTGTAACAGTGATGAAATATCTTGAGGCACACAGTTCTGAGAAACTGCCAGGAAGTTATTGCTGAGTTTGAGATAACAATTGAAATAATTAAATTGTAAATATCAGTTGATGTTGCAAGTCAGTATTTCTTCTCTACAGGTGAACTGCTGCTTTGTGAAGCCAGCACGGTGTACAAGTACATGCAAGAGGATGGGTCAAATCGTGGCACTTATGGCAAACTCGTGTGCACAAACTTTAAGATTTCTTTCCTTGATGATGATTCTGCTTCAGATGATAATGTAAGAAAACAAGTCTTCTAATTATGAATAAACAGGCTCTGAATACATAATCGTATGTTTCCCTTACGTAAAGATGCAGAATGAGCATAAATGTATAAAGTTTCCTAATGGGTGCAGTCTAACTTGAATCAGTCTGCACCTGCTTGATCCTTCCTCAAGCTCTAATGACTATTTTAAGCAAAGGCAATCCAAGCATTTATGTGGACACTTAGATGAGACGTAGTTTATAACTCTTTATATTTTGTGAGTTGGTGAAGCTTAAGTTAAAAGAACCCATTGTTTTGAAAACTAATCAATAGTTTGTTTAAAGCTGATTCCTGACTCTTTGTCTTGGTAGTGTTTGTGGACGTGTGAATGTCGAGTGTAGCTCTGATGATGGATAACATCTGCCTGATTTGACTTTGGGCTACATCTGCAGAATCATTTCAGGCTGTGCAGGACTGAGTAAGCTAATACGCAACAGAAATGCTCTGAAAAATTGTGTCGCTCAGTAAAGCTCTGAATTATTTCATTCAAACTCAGGTGTTTACTGAAAAGATTTAAAAACCTAATACTTTTGAGCTTGCAAACACTGAAAAAGCTAAAAACTCCTCAAATGCTAAAAATTAATTCAATCTTTTTTTCCTTTGGTTTAGATGCTCAAATTGAGCTGTCAGAGGAGAATGGTAATGCCACAGTGCTTTTGGTAATCACTGAAATAGTTTAGTCCTTTTAGGTGATAGAAGTGAAAGGAGGGTCTGGGGTCTCCTGAGTTCAAGGTGATCTTGACAGTGAAGGACAATGAGAATAATATGATTTGACACATGTTTATTGTAGTCAGAAGTTTCTTGGGGTAAAATTTCACAAAGTTTAAACATTAAACTGAGGCTTCTGCAGCAAAGTACAGATTATTGGACCTTCTGGAATTAATTAAGACAAAGCTGCAGAATCTTTTGATGTAAATCCCAAGTGATCTGTGGAAAGCTGGTAATGACCATGCTAATTTCTGTTCCATTGCTGACTTTGAACCTTGTGTTTATAACATGCCAAGTCAACTATATTTCTTTTAACAAATTTCAGTATTGGCTATCTGCTTTAGAGTCCTGCAGACCTGGAAGTAACTTGAATTCAAGGTTAACTCTGTTCACAGCCAAATGTAATTTGCTGATGTAGTGTACATCAGTTTTTAATAGTGTTTAATTGTGGCATCACTCAAATACCATTTTTAACTGAACTCCTGGAATAGTAGAAGTGAAGGGAACTCCAAATCACTTCAAGTTTGTTTACACAGTAGATAAGGTGATTGGGTTGTGTGTGTGTCATCACTTTATGTGGTGATAAATCTAACTTTAATGTTGGGATGTTCTTGGGATACTTGTTCTCTTAAGAGACTTGGTATTTCCTGCCAGATTCCCATAGCAAGGAAACTTGTCATAAAAGGGCTTGGGTTACATGAAGTTATTGTATTTCCTGTTTACTGCAGTGATTCTAGTTTGAAAAGTGACTCTCAATAGAAATACATACTTTGAAGCTATTTGGAAAGTAAAAACTGTATCTAGATTTCAAGCATGGCTGAGACTTAAATAAAGCTATATTGTGTGTGTAACTTGCATCTGTCTGTGTTTTAATAACTGTTCCTCAGTGTCCTGCCTTACACAGCTTATAAGAATAACAAGTAATGCTGATATTAAAACATGTGTGGAAAGCCTTTATTTGGCAGAAGGTCGTACTGTAGTGTGACATTTCTAAGATATTTTTCTAAGATATTTTTCTTATTTCTAGGAGCCACAATTTAAGAATAAAATTGTAGGGGAAAATGACATAACTCTGCAATGCGTAGATCAAATATATGGAGGTAAGTCAGCTTTCTAACCCTTGGGGTCTTAGAGTGCTGGTGCTCCTTGTACAAGTACATCCTTTATAGAAAACCAATAGATTTAACAGAAGCAGCTGTAATTATATTTAATGATGAAATGACAGATAAGAAATTTTATCAGAACCCAGTCTTGTCCCTCAAGCTTGTCAAATTAATTTTAATTTATTTGATTAAATTAATTTGATTAATTGTCAGCTGGAACAGACAAAATTATTCCTTCAAAATGCAGTGGTTCAAAGCAGAGAATGCACTGTGAAAAGTCCCTAAATTTGGTAGGCAAGGATCTTCCAGTTTATCGACTATTTCTATAGATATGGATGTATTCATTTGAGCAATAGCAGTACAGATACCAAATTCTCAAATGATTCTTTTTGTTTGTTAAGGGAACTTTGTTTTATGAGATTCATGATGTCTTCAGCATATTAAAGGAGATAGAAAAGGAGGTTTTAATTGTGAAGTAAATCAAGGAGTGCTTTGCATCAAAGCTTATAGATGTGCCAGTATTGCTAAAAAAGGTAAATGAGAATCAGGCTGATAATTTTGAGTAGGGGAAGGCTTTATTTAGAATCCTGATCTTGGACCAATGAGTATTCAGTGTGTTTCTAAATGGTGGTGTGGACTTGTGAAGAAGTGAACTGGGGCAGACCAGCAAAGCTGGTTATGAGACACTTGAGTTTTATATACAGTGGCCCAGCTGGCAGCACTTGAAGTTGTGAAATGATACATCCTCAAAGAGAAATGAGCAGAGGTTTGCCTTGGGGACTTCAGGGTGGTTAAAAAAATATATTTTTAAGGAACTTAGAATGATCTCAGATGTCTGGGGATTTCCCCTTGGGTAAAACTACTAGATTGTTCTTTACGTATCTTGAAATTTAAACTTATTGTGCAGTGAGAATGTGAACAGATAAAATCACTAAGCAGCTGATTTGCTGCAAATTTGCTTTTTACCCTGCATGAAGTAATTTGATGGGTTTTAAAAGAAAAGGTTGAGTGTATTAGCACAAGAGCTTGCTTGCTGTGTTGTAGGATGCTTGTTTTGTCTTGAGAAAACTTGGGCTTGAATTAGTTTCTTGAGAATTCTGAAAAGTCAGGCAGGTACAACTTTATCAACATACAACAAGTACCTTTTTGATATTTACTTAACTTTTTAATTTTGCAGTTTATGATGAGAAAAAGAAACTTCTAACAGGACAGCTGAGAAAATACCCAGAGAAATTAATTATCTACTGTAAGGACCTTAGAGTATTTAACTTCTGCCTGCGATACACAAAAGAAGAGGAAGTGAAAAGAGTAAGTATAGTAACTTAATTTGCTTTTCTATTTTTAACTTGGTGTTGAGTGTTTAGTTGTGAGGGTGACAGAAGGATGAGATTCAATCTAAGAGATCCCTGAAACTTGGAAGTGTTTTCTGATCATTTCCAGCTAAGACAGAAAGTAGAATATTGATTTCATTAAACATTTCATTATGTGTAGCAGTTAAAAGATAGGTGCAGTGGCTCCTCAAAGAAAACTGGAACTTGGGAGGGTTACAGGAAATCAGCTCCAGCTCAGGGAAGCTGTAAAGCTGTTCCATTTGTGATGTAATTTCGTTATATTTTAGACTTCAGTATAGTGTTACTTTCCTGACAACTTCAGGTTTTTTGACAAGTTAGTCTGAACTCCAAACTAAGCATCAACTAACTTTATGTAAATAAGAGTAATTCTGGAGGTTGAACATAAATAATACTACTTAGGCAAAGTAGGTACAGTGCCTTGCAAACAACAGAGAAACCTTCCTAAAGGTCAAATTTCAGCTGTTGGGGATAGAACCCATCAGTTTTGTTTAAAACCTGGATGGAGGGGTTGGTTAAAAAAAAAGACATTTTTTTTTACACTGACAGTCTGGGTGTGTGTTTGGGTGTTAATTTTTGGTCCTTTTTTAGATCGTCAGTGGTATAGTTCATCATAGCCAGACTCCTAAGCTGCTTAAACGTTTGTTTCTGTTCTCTTATGCATCAGCTGCTCCAAACAACACAGGTAAATGTTTTTCTGTTTTTGATCTGTTTGTTGCATAGTTAGTTCATTAAGCAGTCTGAGAGGTCTGTAGCTGAGTTTGTGCTCAGCTTATGGCTCTGTCCTGCTGGCAAAAAGGTTAATTTTAATTTTGTTGTACGTTGTTAGGCATGTTGCTAAAAACCTCTAAATTGTCTCCTGTTGGTTTCATGTCCTTCAGGAAGTTGCACACAAATTTTCCAAGCAGTAGCATCCCTGGATTGAAAACTTAGTGGGACTAAAATTTGCAAATGCTTTTCATGTGGTTCATCTAGAAAATACTTTGCTTGTTTTATCAGTGTGGTTTTTCTGTATTGCTGCTCTGAACCAGACTTCCTGCTCTTAATTCTGAAATTACTGCATTTGCAGTGGCATCTTATGAGAAAGTATTTCCCTTTTTGCTCTTCTTTGCAAGCAATGTGCTTCTTCCAGGCAGTTACAAAAAAAGCATAGATTTGCAAGGCATCTGACTTCCTCTTATTTCTGACTTATTACATAATCTTCCCATTTGATCAAACTTGGCTGAATAATATATTAGGCTGCAAAATTCAGGATAAAAATTGTCGGTGCACTTTGTAACATTCTGTAATTCAGACTTTAGCTGAAATAAGAGTGGTGTTTTGAATTAGGACCTGATCCTTAGTGCACCAGCTACACCAGTTCCGTTCACAGAGGGAGGTTTTGATATATGCAAGGTATTAATCAAACACTTACCAAAATATGTCAAGGAATTTCAGGATCATTGGGGTTAGAAGAAGCCACTGGAGGTGATCTAGTCTTGTTCCTGTCCATATGCCCCTCTTCAGAGTAGGGTTAACTGCATCAAGCTTAGTCACATCCAGTTGAGTTTTGAGTATCTCCAAGTACTGAGACTCCACAGCCTTTCTGGTCAGTCAGTTTCATTGTTAGACCCTCGTAGTGAAAAATGTTAATGTTATGTGTAAGTGGGATTTGCTGTAGCTTGGCTAGTGCATAACTGGCTCTTGCCAAATCACTGAGTCTAGATCCATCTTCTGTGCTCTCCTCCCCTGCTTCCACCCCCAGTGTTTATTCACACAGAGGAGATTGGCCCCTGCTGAACCCTCATTTCTGAATGATCCCAGCTCTGTCTCACCTTATATCAGGTGCTTTGAGCCCCTTAATGGTCACAGAGGGCCTTCACTGGGCCTGGTCCAGGAGCCTTCACAGGGGAGCCCAGCACGGGACACAGCCCTCTAGCTGAGAGCAGTGGTGGCTTCATTCAGCTGGTGCACAATGGCTTTGCTAGTGCAGCCCAGGAACACGTTGTCTATTTGCTGCAGGGGCACACTACTGGCTCAGGTACTTCCTGCAGGCTTCACCTGAAACTGGTGTTCTGTTTCAAATACAAACAATGGAAAGACTGCAAGCTCTTCCAGGCAGGGACTGAGCCTGCAACATCAAAGTACTGTCCCACAATTCTTTCTTATTATAAAGCTGTTTTCAGTAATAAGTGGCTAGGTGTCACTCTTCATAGAGTTATTACAGGATAAGCCAAGTAGACTGTAGAATTTGTTTTTTATGCCTCTCACAATCTGATACCTCAAAATCTTGTCTCTAAGAGCTCATCAATAATGTTCTGTTCTGAGCTGTAAATTTTTCATCTACCTTATCTTCTTACAGTGGAAAGTTTCAAGTTGCCATTGTATCTTCCATGGAAATTACAGTTCTGTTTGGTATTTCAGTGTTAGCTGATGTTGTAGAATGTTACTATTTAGGATGTGTGCTTAAAACAATTGACATTACTCCACAAATTATATGATAATTATACAAGATTTGAGGCTAAATCAAGCTGCTGTCTTAACTATTTCTGAGGTGGCAAAGTAGAATTACAGGGAAGATTCTCAGTTGAAAGTATTGAGATTGAATTGCTCTAATTAATTTTCTGCTCTTACTGAGTGCCTGAGATGCAAAACTATTCATGATAAAAGAATGAACCATAAATAAAATGCAATATCTGAAATTTTTGTTGAAAGGCTTTTGGTATGATTGTTAATTCTACATTTAAACTACAGGATTAGATACCAGTCAGCTGTATCAGTATAAAATTATATTTGCTGCACAGTATCCTGCATTTTAGGCTGGATGTGAGGACAGCCCCAGCTGTATGGAAATTCTGTAACAATCAGTTTCTGCAGGAGAAACTATTCCTGAAGTTATTAGTCACAGCAGTATTTGACAGAATATTGCTGTTGTGAAAGATCAGATAGAGGCAGTGTGGTGTACAAAGGCATTTATCTTTGACTCGAGGCTTTCTGTGCACAAGAGGTTCTGCTTGTGTATCTTAATGGCAACTAACAGGTTTCCTTTTGTGTTAGAGTTCCTGCAAAGTTAATATTATTGATGTCTGACAGATGGGAGGAACCAAACTGTGATGTTTGAGACACTTGAGGACTGGCGTGATGAGTTGGAGCGGACCAAAGGGAATGTGAAGTACAAAGCAGTGACCACCAATGAAGGCTACAGAGTCTCTGAAAAGTAAGCTTGCCCTAGTTAATACTGAACTTGGGACTTGCAAAAATCAGTGCTGCCTTTGATGCTGGGGATTGTACAGTTGTTTAGGACTTTTTTTAGGCTCTCGTTTTCATTTTTATTTATGGAATAGTTTGGTTTGTAATCTCAGGAGGTGATCCAGCACAACCCCTGGCTCAAGAAGGGTTAACTTCAACATTAGGTTCAGACTACTCAGGACCTTGGTCAAACCAAGCTTTGAGTATGTCTAGGAGTGGAGAATAGAATATACATAGGTCTGGGACCTACACTTCTGTCATACTCATTAGGATGACACTTTCTCAGTCCTGTACCTTTGTTATGGTAAAATTTTGAGTTACGTACACTAGATATTTTCCACTGTTTTGGTTGGGAGGGGGCTGAGTGGGGAAAAAGTAACTGGTTTAAAGTAAATCTGCAAAATGTGCTGGTGGAAGTTTAGCTGAACTTGGCCACCAGTTTAGCTGAGTAGCATTTATTGGTGAGCCGTTTAGGATGTATGCAAGGCTTTGTATACTTCTACTCTTGTTTCACAGTCAAATCTTGAAAGATTTCACAGACCTTGGAAACAAGTCTTAACTATGTATTCTAGAACTCTGTCTTGGGAGATGTAAATTGAGTTTTAAGTACTTACCTTTGTTGCTTCTCTGGGCCTAGAACATAAATAGTGTTGGTTGATGCTGGAAATACTTGATATATTAAATGACATTGTTGAATTAGGTTTTGAAGTGCTTAACAGGCATGGAAACACAACTAGTAATTTAGTACTGCAAGGGTATCTTTTGAAACAACAAAGCATAAAAGAACCAAGTTGGTCTTAGCAATCAGTCTTAGAGGTTACAATTAATTGTACCTTTTCAAAAACAGAGGAATGTTGCAATGAAAATATTTAAGACCTCAAGGTTGGGGAAAAAAGTTGTATTTGACTGAAAATAAAGGGACTGCTTTGAGAACAATATAATTATCTAGTAGAAAAGTTTATTGTAGCAGGGTGAATATATAATTAGAATTTGAGCCGGAACACTCACATTATTAAAAGGAGCTGGGAGATTGTTCTTTGTTCAGTTCTTGAGACCAAGAAATTCTTCTTTGTTTTCTTAGGCTGCCTTTGTATTTTGTTGTTCCCATATGCATTTCTGAAGAGAGTATCTTGAAGTATGAAGGCAGAGGCATTCCTGTAAGTATATGTGCATGACTGAGGGTAAGACTCTTACTGAGATGGCAGAATTTCAATTAGCATTGCAGATGTTACTGCATATTGTTTTCAGAATTTGTTTTTAACAGTTTACATGTATACCTGGTCATCTACTGAAGGGGAACAGGTGTTGGAAAGAGGAGTGCTTGATATATTCTGTATTTCACTTAATAGTATAATATGTAGCAAAACATATATATAACATACACATAACTTAACAGCAAAATATGTATTTACTGTTCACAGTTCCCATTTACTAATGTCTTATAGCCTACATATATTACTAGCCTGTCTGTCCCTCAGCCTGCTTTTTTCCAAGACTGTGCTGAGTGGCATCTGGCTGGGGCAAGATGTAGACCTTGAAATGCTGTTTGGCTATTGAGGTGAAGACGGTGCATGTAAGGTGTAGCTGAACACCTCCAGGTACCTGGCTTAGGTTCTGGTAAGTGCCATGGCTGTGATGATGCAGCGTTTTTACAGAGTCAAGTAGCCCAACTGAGAAACCAGTTCTACCAGTCCAACAGAAAATGAAGTTAAATATACTGGTTTGCAGCCTGTAGCAAGCTGGGTTTTGCTTCCTGCCTTGTAGTTCAAGAACCAGTAAGACAGAGAAGATGGAAACAAGGGGCAAAGTAATCTCACTTGTGAGGTTTTACCTTAGTTGCTGTATGTCCCTTAAATTTGCCAAGGCAAACCATGTTCATTTTATGCTCTTAAGTTAATTGGTCCATGGAGAAGATAGTACTGTACTGTCCTGCCTAAAGGTCAAAGTAGTTTGGTTCACTTTTTGTCAGATAGTCAGAGACCTATTACACTGGCTTTTACATTGAAACAGAAGTAAACAGAAACATTTTATTCCATCTTACATTCACAGAACTGTAGAATAGTTTGGACCTTTAAATATCATCCAATCTAATCCCCCTCTGGAATGAACGGAAGCATCTTCTCCTAGATCAGGTTGAGCAGTGTACTGTCCAACCCAGCCTTGAATTGTTTCTGGAGCATCTACCACCTTTGTGGGCGTTCTGTTCCATCCAGTATTCCAGCACCCTCCTTGTAAAAACGTTTTTCCTTATATGTAGTTCTAAATCTACTCTCCTTTAGTTTCAAACCATTACCCCTTGTCCTATCACGGCAAGACCTATTAAAAACTCTTTCTCCATCTTTTTTATAAGCCACCTTCAAGTAATGAAATGCCACAAAAAGGTCTCCCCAAAGCCTTCTCCAGGCTGAGCAACCCCAACTCTTCAGTGTATCCTCACAGCAGAGGTGCTCCAGCCCTGTGACCATCTTTGTGTCTCCCCTCTGGACTTGCTCCAGCAGGTCCCTGTCCTTCCTGTGCAGGGACCCCAGCTCTGGATGCAGAGCTCCAGGTGGGTCTCAGCAGAGCAGAGCAGAGGGGCAGAATCCCCTCCCTGCCCTGCTGCCCACGGGGCTCTGGATGCAGCCCAGGACACGTTTGGCTCTGGGTTATGAGTGCCATGGCCGGGGCATGTCCAGCCTCTCACCTACAGCACCCCCAAGCCCTTCTGGGCAGGGCTGCTCCATCTGTTCATGCCCAGCCTGTGCTGATACCAGGGATTGCCCTGACCCAGGTGCAGCACTAGCACCTGGCCTCCTTAAACACATGATGTTCCCATGAGCCACTCCTCGAGCTTCTCTGGGTCCCTCTGGATGGCATCCCATCCTTCAGGTGTGTCAAACACACCCCTCAGCTGGTTTTGTCGTCCAGAAATTTGCTGAGGGTGCACTTGATNCTATCACGGCAAGACCTATTAAAAACTCTTTCTCCATCTTTTTTATAAGCCACCTTCAAGTAATGAAATGCCACAAAAAGGTCTCCCCAAAGCCTTCTCCAGGCTGAGCAACCCCAACTCTTCAGTGTATCCTCACAGCAGAGGTGCTCCAGCCCTGTGACCATCTTTGTGTCTCCCCTCTGGACTTGCTCCAGCAGGTCCCTGTCCTTCCTGTGCAGGGACCCCAGCTCTGGATGCAGAGCTCCAGGTGGGTCTCAGCAGAGCAGAGCAGAGGGGCAGAATCCCCTCCCTGCCCTGCTGCCCACGGGGCTCTGGATGCAGCCCAGGACACGTTTGGCTCTGGGTTATGAGTGCCATGGCCGGGGCATGTCCAGCCTCTCACCTACAGCACCCCCAAGCCCTTCTGGGCAGGGCTGCTCCATCTGTTCATGCCCAGCCTGTGCTGATACCAGGGATTGCCCTGACCCAGGTGCAGCACTAGCACCTGGCCTCCTTAAACACATGATGTTCCCATGAGCCACTCCTCGAGCTTCTCTGGGTCCCTCTGGATGGCATCCCATCCTTCAGGTGTGTCAAACACACCCCTCAGCTGGTTTTGTCGTCCAGAAATTTGCTGAGGGTGCACTTGATCTCACTGACTATGTCATCACTGAAGTTATTAAATAGTCCTGGCCCTAGTACAGACCCCTGAGGGACACCATGTCATCTGGATATTGGGATGTTGACCACTGCTCTCTGGATGTGACCATTCAACCAATTCCTCATCCCTGAACAGTCCATGCATCGAATCTCTATCTCCCCAATTTTGAGAGAAGGATGTTGTGAGTAACTGTGTTAAAGGCCTGACAGATGTCCAATATATATGACAACATCTGTAGCTGTCCTCTGTTCAGAGGCCTTGTAGAGCTCTTCTAATTATTTCCAAACCCCTGTGAAGCTAGGGTCAAGATAGCTGGACCATATTAAATTGGTTTGAGAAGGCAATGGAAGGACAGGAGAGTAATTTTTTCTACTCTTGATGACTGTGAGGTTTCTGCATCCTTCTGAGATGCACCTCTTGGTTACTGTAAATTGGTAGCAGAATTTCAACCTCCTGATTCCATTTGTGTACTACCCCTGATGAAAATGATTCTTACTCCCTGTTTCAATGAAAGTTTACAGATCATCTTGAGAGCTTCAAGGAGTAAGTATGAATGAGGAAACTATGTGTAAAGGGAACTAAGAAGCTTTGAGGACTGATTTGCCACAAGGAATACCTGTGACCATGCAATCTGATTCAGCTGTGGAGTGTTTAATACTGTATTTCATATGCCTTCATTACTCTTTATGCATAGTTCACATGGAAAAACATCAGTGCATCTATTGTGAGTTATCTCAAGGCTGAACTACAAGAAAAGCCTACCATCTGCATGGAGAAACTGATGGATAATATATGTTACTTACAAGTTCTATCTTGCTGTGGCATATATTCTAACATAATTTGGCCATAGACTTTTTGATCAATTTTTCTTTTTGCCTGTGAGGGAAGTTGAAAAAGTAATGTTTTGATATAATCTGACATTTTATATTTCCCTATGCCTGTGTAAAGCCTAGCTTAAAACGTGCAAGTGGTAACATAGTGTACTCAGGCATGTAATTTTGGTGCAGGTGTAGGAGTTTGCTTCTATCGACGGTGTTATGAAATACACTAAAAATTCAATGAAGCAAAAGCATAGAGAAATTTTGAAATCACTCAATCACTTAAGCATATACCTTGTATAGGACAATTTACTAATTTTTATCACCTGGTAAATGTCTTTCTGCAGATTTGGTGTTGGTCTTGCCATAATGGTGCTGCGCTTCTCAAAATGTCTGCATTTCCCAAAGAACAGGATGACAGCACTTCACAAATGCAAAAAGCCTTCTTGGATGGGTCAGTAATAGCTATTCTGTCCACAACACTTTGCTTGGTATGGACCTTGCTTCTCTTTTTCCATATATGCTATATCTTTTAAGCTTTCACACATCAGGAAACAAGTTCTATATCTGAAAGTAGTTTTCTGTAGTGGAATGTGTTTAAGCCCTTGACCCAATGGCATTGGTCACTCGTGCAGGATTGGAACATCACTGAAGGCTTTTTCTGTGGAAGTACATACAGATATATGTCTGAGGAATCTGTACAAACTGTGGTGTGGTATTTAGATAAAGCAGTAGCAAAACCTGTAGGGTTTAATGGGCTTAATTGTTTTGCAAGTAAGAGAAATGTAGACTCCATTTCTAAACATGCATTTGCAAACTGCATTTTTAAGACTCTGCCATCTTCTCAGAGCTAGGTTCATATTCTTAAATAACGTGAGATAAGGTGACCTATAATATCTGAGACAGCCTAAGCAATTAGCTACCACAGCTTTCAGATGTGAAGGCAGACAGCACTTTTTCAGATGGGGTAGTGAGCTGAATTAGTTCAGCAGTTTGAAAAATGACAGGTTTCACTTAAGCAAAGGAGCACAGCTGTCTTAACTGTATGGCAATGGCTTTTTGCCCTTTAATTTTGGCTTTTATTTTTAACCTATTGTTTGTCCTGGGCAGAATTTTTCTCTTAGCAGCCTCCTTTTAGATCAGACTTATATGTGCAGTCTGTACATGGAACATTGTCTTCTTGCTCTTCATAGATGGAGACCTGTTAATCACACAGAACTAACAGAAAACAGCTTGATTGGGCTCTAAAAACTGCATGTGTTTATAAAATTAGTTATACTTGCATAGGAAAGAGTTGTGGCCCTTCCTGCAGATTCTCCCAATATTTCTACCCTGAAATGGGGAAGATCATATGACTTAGAGCTGTCTTTAATGCTATTTCATGATGTGAAAGTAAATAAAACTAGCAGTAAGCTGTAACAAGGTATCCTCTGATGTTTTGATCTGTTCTCTGTGGCCATTTGAACTTGGGGCAGTATTGCTGATTTTCTTTGGTGTGCAGTACTGGTGCTTAATCACTGGAGTCTGAAATATATCTCCAAATTGGCCATCAGGGTGTGTTAAAGTGCCATTACAGTAATAGTCTGAACTCAGGCACAGAGCAGATGTTCACAATTAGCAGTTTATCTTTTTAAAAAAGCTGTTCAGAGCCTGATCTTCCAGAACAAGTCCTTTACTGCTTCATTTGGAAGAAGTATTGTATTTGGCCAGCAACTGCTTTCCCTCACTTCTCTGCTCTGATGCATCTTCCAGTAGGTCTGTTAACCTGTGTTTCTCATGTGGACCCCTGTAGTTCTCCCCTAAAGCAGGTTGCTGTGCTACACCCTGCAGGAAGCAAAGCACTCTGTCCTGCCTGGAAAAGTGCCCACAAGGCCTCACTTCTGAGCTATGAGCCAGAGCAACTTTTCCCAGGTCTCGACAATAGAGGCCAGTGGGACATCAGATGTGGTTACTAAGTTGATGTTCATCTGGGCTCTGAAACCTGAATGAGAGGGGATGTTCTGGGTCCAAGCCAAAGCATCCTCTGGCCTGGTATTTTTGCTGTCCTTCGAGGGAAAAAAAAGCAGTAGATATATAGGGAAGTACAAGATACACTGCCTTGCTTGAACCAAAATAATTTGCTTTACTCATGTGTTTCCTTAGAAGATCTGGCAACTAGGTATCAGAATCTGGTTGGCAAAAGAGAAATTGTAAGAGAATTTGTAAGCTTCAAGAGAAATTGTAAACTTCTGCTGCAAGGTTTGGGTGTTTCTATCCATCTCTTCTTTCAGGATACAGCTCTAGCACCCCCTAGTAAAGTTATTTTGGTGTGTCTAATGAAGAAAATTCTAAAGAAACAGTAGTAAAAATCAAGTAGTGCTTGTAATATTCATAACTGCACAAATAGGCTTAAGTATAATTTTATTGGTGTCACAGTTAAAAGCATCAAATCTTGTTATAAGCCCGTATGCAAGCTTCCAGACAGTACTTAAAAATGCATGGAGGCCACTCACTTTCCAGAGTGTCTATCTTCTGGTATTACAGCTCTTTCACAAATCATGCCTATTAACTTGGTTTTCAGTGGTGATAGTTGGTGCATTATTTGACTTGTGAAGCAGAAGGCTTTAATCTCTTGATGGTTTGATTTAGAATCTATAAGACAATTAGCAAACCTCCCTATGAGCTCCTGAAGATGGATGACTTGTCAAGCAGCCTTCCATCTCTGCAAGATATCCAGACTGCATACACAAAATTTAAACAGCTGTTTTTGATAGGTAAGTCAGAGTTTAAAGCATAACAATGATCTGTGTCTCCTGAGTGCAGTAATTTTCTTGATTGATGTCTTGATTTTTGAGGGTGGTTGAAAGCAGATTTTATAACACATAAGTGAAAACTGTGCTTATGCCTGGGATGTGAATGAAGGTTTGTAGTTCTTTGACTTAACCACCTCTTGCTAAGCTGTCACAGTATCTGAAAATTACTTTTGAAGGAGTGGAGTCTTAAGTGTTAGTTGGAATACACTAGATTGAGTGAAGTTGTGGGGAAGACTTTTAAGTTTTCTGTGGTCAACCAGCCTTTGTGCTCTGTCAAGACTGGAGACTAAATGCAAATTAATTTTTGCTCTAGATTTCGTTACACACTAGTCACATCTCAAAACATATGAAGCTGCTTAAATTCTGTCCTTTAGAAACCAATAAAATGAGAGCCATATGAAAGTATGCTCTAGGCTTTCAGACTTCTTTCTTCTGAGACTTTCCAACTATTTTACTGTCATGAAACACTTCGACCTTACCTCTTGAGATGAAAAAGCTCCACTCCACTTTTAATACGAAGCATTTCAGTTTCACACTGAGGATTTTGTCTAGAATACACTGTCAAACCACAGTGAATCTGAAGAACTAAAAATAATTACCTTTTAATGTGATTTCTGGTAACCCACCCTCTGTAGGAAAAAGGCCAAAGATTGAATTTAAGTCATTTAACCTGTCTCAGGAAATACTGTGTATTTCAATGATGTAATTGTATAATTGTCTTATATTCATGCAAAAGGGAATATGTTGAAACTGCAATCCAGTAAGTGTTTCTTCTTGCAGTTTTTTAAATAACGTTTGTTAGTAGACTATACCTCACTTGAGTATGCAGTCTGAGCAAAACATTCAGGTAACCTTTTGCAGAAGTATTAAGATCTTATAGAAATTTACAACCTTATTACCATCTTTTGAAGTCTGTACACATTAACCATTATTTTTATCCTGTACATGGCTAGCTGATATGGTACAAGCAACTTTTTCTGGCCATGGCACTCAGAGCCCAGAGAGCCAAACATGTCCTGGGCTGCATCCAGAGCCCCGTGGGCAGCAGGGCAGGGAGGGGATTCTGCCCCTCTGCTCTGCTCTGCTGAGACCCACCTGGAGCTCTGCATCCAGAGCTGGGGTCCCTGCACAGGAAGGACAGGGACCTGCTGGAGCCAGCACAGAGCAGAGCCATGAAAGTGATCAGAGGGATGGAGGATCTCTCCTATGAGGAAAGCCTGAGAGAATTAGGACTGTTAAGTCTGGAGAAGAGAAGGCTCCAGGAGACCTAAGAGGACCTTCCAGTGCCTAAATGGGTTGCAAGAGAACTTTGGACAAGAGCATGAAATGACAGGACAAGGGAGAATGGGCAGCTTTAGGTCAGGTATTAGGAAAAAATACTTTACTGTGAGGGTGGTGGGATTTGGTGAAAACTACATCTAATGGAACAGAGCTTTGAAGATTCATTTTAATGCTTTTGTGGAGAACTAGTTTCTATGGCCAGGGTGAAAGAAATCAGGAGAGGAATTTAAATGTGTAATGAACAGAATGATGTGCAGAGATATGGAGGTAGTGCAGCTACAGGAATTAAATATGTATATGCCTGTGCATTGGAGACGTAGGTGAAAGATGCAGCAGAGACAGAAGTGTGTGTAAATGTGCTGGAATTGAACACTGGAAGTGTATGGAGAGACTCAGGGAGGTGAGCAGTTACACAGAAACATGTGGAACTGAAGCTACCATGGAAAGGGTGGGGAGCAGGAAAGTGTGTTTATCTGGTTTCTCACTGGTAGAACTGTCAAAGGCCTTGTACTTCATGGTTTGTCTCATACAGGAAATGTAATCTATTCTGGTTTTAATTGACTATATCAGCTTGTGAAAGCTTTCCAGTATCCGTTCACTGGCTTTGATAGAAATAAAAGCGATGGACACTTAGGTGGCATTTTAAAAAGTCCTTGTGAAATTCATGAGAGTTTAGTGACTTTGTGGTATTGAACTTGGCCTCCCTGTTTCTGTATTTTAATGTCTTTTTTTAGTTGCAGCAAAAACTGTTTAAACTATTTTTCACATAGCCTTACATTCTGTAAATTTTTATTACCTACTTCTAAAACCCATAGATATTTCTGGCTCTGATGGTAATGATTTCCAAAATTCAGCCTCTTCAGGTTAAGCTTTATGTAGGTCATCATCTCTGATTAAACTTCTTTATTTCTTTTTTATTTTGTCAGCAGATTTATTTGCCTGGTTTGATTGCCATGAACCTTTAACATATTTTTTCTAAAAGGCTGTGGTGCTACAAAACTCTGTTGGTGTTTGTAGGACTACTTCACTTCCTTATTTAGTTATATGGTGTCAACTTCAATAGTGATTGAGATTTGCTGACTTCTTAGCATTGGTTGTTTTATACCTATTCATAACTGAAGGGTAATGCAACGGTTGACTGTTGTCTCTTTGTATGTGTGAACAAACCACTTTTTTGATTTTCTCTTCTTTTTGCAGATAACAGTACAGACTTCTGGGCAACTGATGTGAAATGGTTTTCATTACTGGAGAGCACAAACTGGCTTGAAATAATCAGGTTTGCTATATCTTCAGCTTTCTGTGTTTCAAATTGTTTGTAAATGCATTTTTAGTGGGTTTTCTAGCTTGTTTTTTTGAAACTGAATGACATTCTTTACTGCCAGTAGGAAAAAAAGTTAAGACAGGCTTTTGGGTCTGGTCTTATGGGACAGATTCCATTTATATATCTTATTTCTGCAACTTGAGACAGTGTTTTTAACAGTACAGACTTGTGTTAAGCCTTCCACTTTAAAGGATGAGAGAAGTAGCAGATCATTCCAATTACAACTCTTCCAGAAAGCCTGTTAAAAATATAGATCCAGTGATTTCTGTCCTGCACTGTCAACTTCTTTCCAAACTCAAGAATCCTGTTTGTTTCTTGCATGAAACCATTCTGTGTCTCTGACTGGCCTTGCCATTCTTCCTGTACTCTCTACTTCTGTAATGTCCTTTAGGATGAGATGCAGTGCAGTGTTCAAGATGTTAGCCCACCAAAGGTTTATAAAAGGACATTTCTTCTCAGTTTTGTCCCCATCCTGTGCTGATTGTTCCTTAAGTACTCTTTTCCTCTTTCAGCAGTCCACAGTGAGTAAGTGTTGGAATGGTGTTGGCTAACATAAGGCTTGTTGTAGTGGAATGTTGAGGAGTTTTGTTTTCAGCGTTACTTTGTGCTAGCTCTTTTGTCTGTCAGTTTATTCTGTGATCAGCTAATTACTATGAGGTGCTTCTGTAGTCAGCTCCAGTCCCTTCTTGTCTTAATAACCATCAATAAATATTAATAGTTATTAATTAATTAATCCAGAATTTTAATGTGTGTGCTCATTGAAAGGTTCTAGTGAAGATCAGATGTTGAGAAATTCATTGACATAACCAAAATCACAAGTAGTTTAAAGTAAAACCCACATCAGGTTTCTGTCCTTAGGTTGTTTTGAGACTGGTCATTTCCATACTTGGATCCAGTTGGTTCTTGGATCAGCATGTTCTTGGCTGTTACAGTTAGTAGGAATGCCTTCTTACATATTTTAGATGATAGAACAAAGAATTTGACAAGTCCACATTTAAGAAATAAATTGTCAGTTTCTATTAGTGAACTAAACTATTGCTAGAATCCTAATTTGTGTGCAGGCTTTTGCTAAAAATAATTTTATGAAGGTTTAGATGTAGAAACCAACAGTGTTACATCTGGTTTTATGTGATCTGTAATTCTGCTCAGCCTTCCTTGTGTAATAATGTTCTCTGAATTAATTTTGTCTGAGTGTTTACTTAGAGCTGATTGCTCATCCTTCCTTCTGCCTCTTAAAACCAGATTTTGGAAGAAATGTAGTATATAGTACATTAGAACATAATGTGGTGGTGTTGACTCTTGCCAGGATAAAGAGCAATTTTAGTACTTCACTGTGTGATGGCTGCTGTTGATCCAGAACAAAGTATTGTATCATAGCAACTGAAAATGCATGGTTAATGGCCAAATAAAATGTTCTTGAAGCTAAACAGTTCCTCATTTGTACAAACTGAGCATGGGTTTTTTGTTTTAAAGAACTAGTCAAGTTTCCAGTATGGCATTCTAACCCTGTCTAGGGAAACTAATATAAGAAACTTCACTCAACTTTTCTTGTACCAAAACAGGAGAGTCTTGAAGAAAGCAATAGAAGTTGCTGAGTGTCTGGAAATACAGCATACAAATGTTCTCCTCATAGGTAAGAATTTAATGAGATAGTCCTATATATTTATTTTTTAAAATTCGTTTTGAAATAGCTTAAGCTGTAGGTTTATAATTATGGTAGAGACTTACTAAAATTCGTACAGTACTCAAGTAAGACACCTAAACCTTTCACACTCCTGGAGATGCTTCCTGTAGTTTAAAAAATATGGTAAGCACAGTTACAGGCTAAGATAGGATATGAATGAGAAATCTGCTGATAAATTGGCAGGAGAGTCATGCACAAAGAAGAGGTAACATTCCTGTTTCCCAGTTTATTTTATTTAAGGTCTCCTAGACCCTTTGCTGTCCTTCAAGGGGCAGGGGAACCATATCTAAACAAACCACCAGTAATACGAAAACTTCTCAAAATAACCTTTATATTTTCTTGGTACACGCAGGATCTTCTGCAGCCTCTTTATTAAAAATACATGGAAGAATATGTTTACTGTAAACATGTTGAGCAGTTTATTTTCTACACTGAGTAATCACATGTAAAACCAGGCCTAAAGTTAACCATTAAGTGACTCTTGGATTGGTGTTATAGTTGGGTTTTTCCCTCATATTGCCATTTGAGAAACCTAGCACAGGAAAGAGGTGTTTTCTGGAGGCACCTTTTGGAGAGGTGAAGAATGTATGTGGCATGAGGAGGCAGTTTCACACCTTGTAAAAAGAGGCTAGGAAGGGTATGGATAAATAGCTGGGGTGAGGGACAGTGTGTGCTTGTGGGAGATTGAAGGGCACAGGCAAGTTATAGTGGTAAAGGCTGGGGCTTGCAGGTTTTATGTCAAAGTATTTTCCTAGGATAAGTGTGTAAGTAACCTTACATTTGGAATCATGGATTAATTTCTCTCTGACTTGCAAAAATTTCTGTGCTGGTCTGATCCTGAAATACGATTTCGTTTCTCTGAACATGGCAGTGCTTTGCTTTCTTACACAAAGTTTGAGGAATGACTCAGAAAAGAATATGGTTTCTGTTCTCCTTTGTAGAAGAGAGTGCTACTGATCTGTGCTGTGTAATCTCAAGTCTGGTTCAAGTGATGATGGATTCATACAGCAGAACAAAGTCAGGGTTTCAGAGCCTTATTCAGAAGGAGTGGGTGATTGGAGGACATGGCTTTTTGGATCGCTGTAACCACTTACACCAAAGTGAAAAAGAGGAGGTATGATTCTTTTAAATGGCTTTCCTTACTTAGTATTTTTAAGATTACTCAGTATGAGGAGGGATTTAGCTGTTAGTCCAGAAGTTCCAGTTACTCTGAGGATCTTTTGTGTTTTGTTTTATGGGTTGATGTTTGTACAGTGTCGCTGGTTTTGCTGTTTAGAGGTCAGCAATGGCTTTATTATTAAAGAGAACAAACGTAAAATTTCCTAGTCCTGGAGTCTTTTGAAAGTCATGTATCTTGTGCCCTTGAAAATTGTGTTAAATGGTAGTAGCATCCATAGAAATAACTCAGGTTAATTGCCTATTCCTGTCACATCTGGAGATCAACTTTATACAGTCTTGCTTTGGGACTAGAGCAGATTGCTATACAGAATGGAAATAATAAGTGTAAACTGACTAATTCTGACCAAGAATTGCTATAAACTAGTTTTGCTTTGCCACCTTTGAAAGGCTGCATAGTGGCAACTTTCAAATTCAGAGTAGAAAATGCTCATCTCTTCTGTCAATAATTGGCCAAGGGTAGCTCAGATAATACTTCTTCAGATTTCAGCCAAGTAGATATGCAGCAGTTCTGTAGTTAATCAGGCTTCTTGCCTTAAGATTCGTATTTGGAGACACTAAATACTATAAAGCAAATTGTCTGCGTGGTGGAACAATTTTAACCTTTTTTGAAACAGATGAAATTTTTTCTTTACTTAGGCTCCTGTTTTTCTGCTCCTGCTAAATTGTGTTTGGCAGCTGGTACAACAGTATCCTCCAGCATTTGAGTTCACAGAAACTTATTTAACTGTCTTGTCAGACAGCCTCTATGTGCCTATTTTTAGCACTTTCTTCTTCAACTCTCAACATCAAAGAGACACTAATAAGGTAAGGGTTTGGTATTTTGTGGATACAGAGTGTTGGAGAATGAGTTTGACCAACAAACAAAGAATACTCAAAAAAGCTAATTCCCAACAGCACCTTTTTCCTTACTCCTTGAAATGCCCTGAAGGGTGAATGAGTGCAATTTTGGCTATAAGGAGTCAAGCTCAGGACTTAGGAGTTTATGACGACAGAAAGAATACACTACATTTAATGTGTAGCTGTAGTTTCATATTTAATGCTCTTCAGTGAAATTGGATCTCCTTAACCTACAAGGAATATCCAGCTGTCCTGCAGAATAAGTTATCTATGGAATTCTTGTATAGTACATTCTGTTGTATTTCAAAATCAACATCTCCTGAATGTTGATCTGTATTTGGTTCATGCTCTTCTCTAGCCTGAGAAACCGGGAGCAATGGGAGAATCCTCTGCAAAGCTGCACAGAGACTAAAGGCAAAAGTGAAGTTTACTGTCTTTCATACAAATAAATTGTTGATCACAAAATCTAGACCAGTAGCACTGCATGACTGCAGTTAACTTTTAGTGTTTGGAATCCTAACATGCCCCCTGTGTTTGAAGAATCCAAGTGTCTGTCCCTTGCCCAAGTTTCAAAACTTTTTTTTTTCCCCCTGAGAATATGTAACTTTATTTTCATCTGTGAAAGTCTAATTGCACTGCTGTTATTCAGTTATTGAACACATAGAAAGAATGGGTGTTGTTGCAACTCTGTGGCCTTTTTTTCTGAAAAGCCAGTTTCTTAATTTCACCTTAACTTGGTCAGAATTCCCTTCCAGCAGTATTAAATGTGATCTGTTTGTTTTGGCAGAGTGGGGAAAGCCTCAAGACACAAAGTGGTCCTTTCAGATTCCTTACTGTGTGGGACTGGTCTGTGCAGTTTGACCCCAAGGCCCAGGCTTTTCTGAACAACCCTCTTTATGCAGAGAAACCAAAACCAGATAAAAGTCAACGGAAGACTTCACGGTTCAAAGTAAGATATGTGCTGCTACACTATTTTTTTTTAATTCTAGAAATATTTTGCACGTCTCTTATTTCAAGTGTACTCACAGTGAAAGTATTGGTGCAGACTTCTTTTAATTGACAAAATGCATGTACACGTTAGACCCACCTAGATCTTAAGAACCCAGTTTGCATCCACCTCAGCTGTAAAGAACTCTTTTATGGTAACTATTCATAGCCATGAAGTTAGGGATTCTATTTCTTCTTGCTTCCATGCAAGTGTATTAGTAAGTCCTGAGATTTAACATTCAGGTAAGTTGTACTGGCATATTTGAAGGGAGTTCATTTAGTTGTTCCATGGACCACCTGACTGAAATATATAGGTTTTTGATTGCCTCCCTAATTTTTTCTGAGTGCAACTGGAGTGTGTGTGTGCACTTGGAGTGAGAGGGGGACCAAAAACAGCGAAAAACTGTCTGGATTATGGATGGACCACCTCATTACTGGCACTTAGCACAAACTCAGGGAAAAATGTTTGGAGTAGCCTCTTTCAATTGCAATTCATTGGTTAAATTCTGTCCTGTACAAAGCATTCTCAAGTGAGACACTGCCAGTATGATCCTACAGCATTAATCTGAGATGCAATGAGGGACCATTGGATAAAAACTTATAAATCAAGTGCTCTCTGATTTCTGACTGGCTTAGACTAAATGTGGTCATTTGTAATACTTGAATGTAAGCAGAGGGTTTGGCTTTTTCAAAGAAAATTGCTTTATCACAATGTTGCCTTTGGTTAGTGCAGTTAGGTTAGGTTAGTGTTACCTGTTGTTAGTGAACTAACCAAGTTCACTGACAATACTAAGTATGCTCTGTGAAGTATTTGATGTATTGAAAAATAACAGTTTAAACACAGCTACTGCTTTGCTATGTAGTTCAAGTGACTATTGCTTGCAAATAGTTTCTGAATATGACTTTGTTTTTCTTTCTCTTAAAGTTGCTTTCTGAAGTCCCATTAATATTTATCTGAGTATTTTTCCTTTTTTTCCCTCTCAAAGCATCAACGACAACTTTCTTTGCCACTGACACAGGCAAAGCCTTCCACGAAGAGAGGATTTTTCAGGGAGGAAACAGATCATTTAATTAAAAACATTCTGGGTAAAAGAATTGGCAAGTTCATAAATTCTTCAGATGAGCCCCCTAATAGCTTGAGGGAGTTTTATGATAGCTGGCACAGCAAACCTGTGGACTACCACGGTCTCCTGCTGCCGCGCATTGACGGCCCCGAAATCAAAGTCTGGGCACAGCGCTACCTGCGATGGATTCCTGAGGCCCAGCTGCACGGTGGTGGAACAATAGCTACAGCTGCCAAGATCTTGGACTTGATGGAGGAGGTGCAAAGCCTGCAGGTGAAAATGGATGAAGAGCACAGTCAGGCTGTTTCTGGAGACGTACATTCTGTTCCCACGCTGAGAAATTCTGCCCGTTTGTCGTCCTTGTTTCCATTTGCTTTGCTGCAGAGACAGTCTGTCAAACCAGCTTTGCCCACTAGCACCTGGAAAGACTTGGAAGATGAAGATGACTTGGTCAAGAGGGATGATGAATTTGTTGATTTAAGTGGGGATATGTTATAACATGTATATAGAGTACAATATGAATTGTATGTGGCTAAGCACTGAGTTTTAAATGTGCTGTATCATCATGTAAGGAACTTGAGCATCTGCAACCTGTTTAATGGGTTCATGGGGTTAAAAAAACTTGATGGAAAGAAGTACTTGCTATCATTAACTGAGCATGTTTTGAACTTCCATTTCACTCTAACAATATTTATTGCGGGAACATATTCTTAGCATAGGGGTAATAAAAATGTGAGTCTTGGCTGGAGTAACCATATGGCCACTCTGTTTGAAAAAGAAAAACAGCAAAAGAATACTTTCTGCTGTGAAGGTGGAATGATAAATGCATGTAGCAACAATCACTCTATCTTAACAGAACATCTCTTTCCCCTTATGCTAAGAGTACTGGGAGTGGAGAACTGTGATCAGCATTTTTCCCCCCGCCCATGTAAACAGTGAAAGATGCAACTAACTGTGCACTCACAAATCAGCCTTTGGCAGTTGGGGAATACACTCATGGTCACCAGGGGTTTTCTGTCTGCTGTTGGATCAACAGAAGTCATGTGCTTGCCCCTTCCCCTTTGTCACTGTTGGTCTGTGTGGTGTCAACAGTCACAGGTTGGCTGCTCTGAGCCTGTGCATGCACTTAGCTCAAGGGTCAGATGCAAGAGCTTAATGACACATTTCAAGTCTTAATGTATGGCTGCTGTGCTACCTGCCCTTGCTGCCTTGCAATATTAAGTTTGCTCCTAATTTTAAGGAATGAGATTTCAATTTGCCATGACTACTTCTTCTCCTTTTAAGCAGAGTGAGACTTTCATTTTAACTTTCCCCCGTTGATGCCAGTTGCCTTTAAGGCTTTCTGTAGCTTGCACTGAGACTCTCCACATAGCAGGGAAGAATCTTTTCCTGTAATCCTGCAGTGAAGCAGGATTTGCAGTCTGTTACCACTTGTCATGAGTTGGTGGTACAGTTTATGAATGTGGTGTTTATACCATAGAACACTTGTGTCCTGTTGCTGGATGTTATAACAGTACCTCAGTGAAAAAAGCCATAAAGAAATGCCTGTTGACTTGGATCTACTGTGTGTATGTTTATACAGAGTATTTTTACTGCAAATAATTATCCTCTGTAAAGCTGAATATTATTTGACTGTCAGATCTGTTTTGTACCCTTAAATTCTGTAATACCCCAAGAACAGATTCAAGTCATAAAATCAGTTACACTGAGAGGTTAGACATTGAATATTTTCTCTGTTCTCATAACAATTTAGAAATCCATGCTGGAAAACTTAGCTGGTGGATAAAATGTTGCTTAAACTTGATCAGCTCAGTGAAACTGGGGATATGAAACTTCTGTTACTGACTTGTCACTTCATACTGAGTTGTATTAATGTATAGCAACAATTCATCAGCAGCCCTCTAAAGAAAAATTCTCGTGACTGGGAAAGGGGAAGAGCTTGATGCAGCTATGCCAAACTGAAGCTTCCCAGCTCTTAATTGCCTTAAAGTCTTAGTGCGAGGACAATACTTGAGTTTGTAGTGTTTTATTTAAAAATACACTAGTACTTATGCTTCCTTCTGTGATATGTATCATCTTTACAGCTAGCACTTGCTAGAATGGGCTGTACAGCACATTTCCTTCAGATTTAGTTGTAATTCAAGTGACTCATGTATGCAATAACACTTTGCATGTTGAATGAGCAGTGTATTATTACAGTGAAGAAATGCTTGTCATTCTAAGGTCATTTGGGTTCACGGGTGGGTTTTTTAAACGCTGCCATTATAAAAAAGATATTAAAATGATTTTTCTATACTTTTGATCAAACTGTTGTAATATTTCAGTCATGAAGATTACATATTTGTATTAAAGAACAGATGTTGGACATCTTATTTGTACATAAGTTATCAGAAATATATATAGAAGAGAAGCATATATCTGGAATTGAACATGGGAACACTTCCAATGTAGAGTAAATAGCATTGTTGCTGGTTTTCTGCACTGAAAGGTTGGAAATATACTTCACATTTTTACTCCAGGCTTCTGTTTATACCTCCAAGTTTTAACACTGAATGCAAGCTAGCAGTTTTACAGGTTATCTTCTTTTTTCCCTTCTTTTTGTTAAATAGCGTTACTTCTCTTTAACAGACTGCTTGAAGAGTGTCAATAAAATATACTTTGGCATATTTGTCCTGAAATGAGAGCGTGTGTTTAAGGTCCACTTTGCAAGTGATGCACTAAATCACAGCAGACTTGACAATCTGCAGGGGCAGGGCTTTTCTGGTTATGTCCTAGTTTTTACAGACTGTTACAGGGAAGCTGTGCAGTTTTGACCTGGCTGTCCTTCTGGAGAGGTGCCACTGGTGCAGGAGAGAGGAAAGCTCAGTGCAGGGAAGTAGGATGGCTGTGGGGAGTTAAAGGAGATCTAGAAGTTGTCTGCTGAGTGTCTGTATTTGGGGGGGTTATCTAACAGTGTTTGTTTCGGTGTTAGCAATGCACTTTCCCCATGTCCAGGGTGAAAGTTGTTCTTGTGTTGTTACACTAAGCAACTTCTTGAAATTGCCACAGGGCGGTGTTTCTCAGACCAGATGCGTGTTTGAGATGGACTGAGAGGTGGCCACAGTAAGCTGTGGAGTACAGATTTAAAAATTCCACTTTTTCCAAGACACTACAAATTGCTAGCCCCTGGTCAAAGGCAGCACCAGTGCAAATCACACATAAAAAATGCATGAACATTATGAGGCTGTGCCAGCTTTGTTCTGGAAGCTCCATGGAGCAGTAGCTGTGGGTCACGTTGTACCACAAGGTGTGCCTCTGCCTCACCCATGCCTGCTGGAGACCAGCAATTGTACTTTGACCGCTTGGCTTTGATTTAAGACTGTATTCACTATTGAAAAGGTTCAGCTATTGATGTGCAGCATAATGGAATGCAAACATGTACTTCATTAAGGTGCTTACAGCCAGCTCGCCCTCCTGATCTTTTGCTCCAGCTAAAGCTTTTTCCATTTGTGCTTAAAGCACAGAAGCATAACTTATTCCAGAGGTAGCTGAATACTTTCAGCTGAGGATTTCTTACAATGGATTAATTTTGTCACAGCAGAGGTCACCTTCATTCTAAAGTACCTGGAGACCTCATGCAGAATTTACAGCTGGGTGCTCCTTCACAAAGAGCTAGGTTTTGCATAAAACTCTATTTAAAAATCGTGTGAAGGACTTCATTTTCTGGGGCAGGAAGGAGATTTGAGTAGTGAACTTTGCTGAGCCTGAAAAGAGCATTCTGTGTACAGAACTATAAATGCTCTTCCAGGGGGAATTGGGGAAGGTGGGAGGAGTGGAAGGGGCAAAACCCTTCTTTTGCTGTCCTTTTTCTTGCTTTGCAATAAAGTCAACATGAGGAATACTTTTTGCCAGCATTTGCAGGATGGCAGACCTTGGTGGGAGAATAGAGTTAACTTGGAGAGTCCTGGACACAGAAGATAAGGAGAGCTGATAGCTGAGCTGGAGAGACAGTTCTGTGGGGAGGGCACCACCGTGTTGAGTACAAAGGCAGTAGCAATGGGGTCCTTCAGCCTGAGTTAGAAGAACATGGTAGACATCTACACACAGTTCTGAGCCCCAGAGGGCTCCCTCTGCTTAGGAGATAATTTTGGCTGGGGTCACAGCTTTAGACTTGCTATGGAGGCTGAGAAAATGTAATAGAGGACTGCTACTATCTTGGCAAGTGTTTGGATGGGCAGTGGATGCATGGTAGCTGCCATGGTTTGGCTGCTCTGATGCCAAATATAGGACAGTAAATGCTGGTGCTCAATTGCAGCATGTTACTCAGCAAGCATTTGGTTTCCCTGGTTTTCATTTCAGCAACCCAGTAAAATGAAATGGGCACTTACCTTAATGTTATCCCTGGATGCTTAAAGTGGGTGGGTAAGACGTGCCTAGGAAATGCATTTGTAAATTTACTTTGTGAGCAGCAGATCTAGGAAGAATGATTTCCTATGGCCTTGGCTTATCTGGCCCTAACACTCAATTTTGTCCATTCTTCTGGCATTTCTTGCCCTTGCTTATGCCAGAACATCTTCGGTCTCCGTCCATCTCCTCCCTGTTCCTAAGTCATGTTCCAGCAGTCCATAGGTTTGTCACTGCTGCCAACTTGCTGGACAACTCAAACTCTGTGACACAGTTCCTGGGGGACCAGGTAAATGCTCATTAGTTGGCATGGCCTGGCCACGTAGCCTCCAGACTGCCTGTTGGAATCTAGCAACTTGTGAAATAGTTTTTTGTCAAATCATTTACAAGTTTTCAAAGCAGGTGGGTGGACAGAACATTGATTAGATGCCCTGTGTCATTCATGAGGACATCAGGGTAGGATAATGCAGGAGAAGCCCCTGTACTTGCAGTTCAGGCATGATCCAAATCTGCAGTTCTCAGGCTAAAAGCAATGCTTCTCTCAAATAGGAAAATCTGCTCATTTATAGTCAAGTCAGGTATTCTAGTATTCTCTTAATGTAACATTTTTTAAATCTTGCATTTTGTCTATTTCTGGGTCTTGAAATATAATTTTCATTATACTGTAGGAGCCAAAATTCAGTCCATTGAACCACTGAATTTCCTGGAAACCAGCTGATACTTCTACGAGTACTGAAAGGCCACTTACAAACCTTATTGTTATTGCTATCTAAAGAAAATTTCCACTTGAGAACAGATAACACTACTAGAATTAATGTACGTTGTGCTAATAGAGTGTAAATCTTCAAGTGTTCTTCAGACTTTTAAAAGTCAGAACTCCGTGAGTTCACTTTGCAATCAGTGGGATTGATTTCCTTTTGTTTTGGAGACATTAATTGAAAGTATGTTTATGCATGAATGTGATGACAGAGATGCTAATTTTATGTAGAGGGTGTAAGTGCTCATTGCTTCATATTTTGATGATGCAAGAAGATATTTCCACTCTCACTCTGACCTCAATTCATAAATCAAAGCAGGATGTTCCTTACCACTCTCCTTGAGTTCACTATACACATGAACCCAGATTGTTTCCTATAAGCCTCTTCCTTGTGTTTTCCAGTTTCCCATCCCAGACTTTCCACTGTGGATTCACCGTTAGAAAATATTTCTTGCTTTTCTGATGGCAGTTCATTTAACTTTGGAAAAGACTGTTTTTCACCTGCCAGCTGTACTTAGTTTTTCCTGTTGCAGGAGGTGGTGGGAATATTTGAAAGCCAGACAAGGAGTATGACAGAGTACTTAAACAGTTCTCAAAGTACAAGGTCTCTTACTTCCCAGCCAATACAGAGCATGGTTGTTCTGGAAGTTATTCTGTAAGTTATTCTGTACTACTACTACTA
>VZTZ01048290.1:0-40669 GCA_013400955.1 Drymodes brunneopygia
GATAAGCCCTGACCATTTGCTCCCGGCCCAGGCACAACCACAGCCCTTCCCAGGGTGTTGGTCACTCATCCCCTCCTTCATGTTTTCACTGCAAAAAGTCGGCTGAAAGGATTCCCAAATAGCTGAAACCCCAAAGCACACTGGGAAAGGCAGGTTTAACACAAGGAAAAAAGATAATCTAATTTAGCACAGGGTGTTGCTCTTGACTTCCTGTTTTCCTTCATAAAGTTATGTGCATTTGTATATAACAATCTGAAAACAGGGGTGAGGAAAATCCCTCTCCCTAGAGGCAGAATTAAGTGATGATGCTTCCAAAATTTACTCACAATTTCAAAACTCAAGCAAGCAGCGTAGTTCCTGTCCACAGCAAGTTTGGCACATTACATTTCTATCTCTATTTAACTGGCAGACCAACCTGATTGCAAAGCAGGGAAGCAAACACAGCTCCAGAGCTGCCCACAGCCCAGGGACAGCTGGGTTTTCTCTCGCAGCTCATGGTACAAAGTACTGTACATTGATATAACTGAGAGAAGGAGACAATGATATAATCATGCACTGTACAAGAATTATTAAAATAGTTAAGTTATACTTATAAATCCATCTCTGTCTCTTTCACTGGGTTTTCATAATGGTTTGTCACTGGGAGTCTCAGAAACTCAGCAAAATGTCTGAAACCACACATTTCCTTTTGGTTTTGGGAGCTGACATTCAACAAGAAGGGTGATATGGCCTGGATAGCTGTATCTTAAAAACAGGGGGAGATGAAAATCTCACACATGATAAGAATTAAATGCCGGAAAAGCTGCAAGCTTTTCTTTTCTTGTCTGGCCTAGTGGAAGGTGTCCCTACCTGTGGCATAGGGTGGAACTCGATGGTCTTTAAAGTCCTTGTGATTCCATGAGTCACAAAGGAGACTCCCCTATTCCTCGGCAAAGAGACCAGAGACAGTGAGAACTTGTTTCCTACACAGTCACAGAATTCAAACAGGACTTATATCGAATGCTTCTTTCCATTATCCTTTCTTGAGCTGGGCAAAGCATGAGAAGCTTGTACAAAAGCACATTCCTGCCTATCAGGAAGGGGAACTTCTGTGGCAGCTGTCCCAAGTGGAACAATACAGAAAGCATAACAGCATGACACAGCAAAGTGACGAATTCTCCGACATTTCAAGCCAAGGGCCATCTTCTGTCTCAGGAGAACAACCACACTAACAAGACCACGTTCTCCACAGCCTAAATAAAGTTTAGGTGAACCAAGAGCCCAAAACACCTGCCCTGCTGGCTCGGGGGCTCTCTCAGCGGCTGGAGCTGTACCCGACAAGCCATCTCGAACCTCGCCACGACGGCACGGGAGGGAGCATGGAGCGCTGAGCTCCTGCAGCGGGGCAGCCCCGAGCCTCCCCTCAGGGCTGCCTCCCCTCACGGCTGCCTCCCCTCAGGGCCCGCCCGCCGCCATCTTGCGGCACCGGCGGCGCCCGGGCCCCGCGCGGCCGTGAAGGACGGGTGGCTCGGGGGCCGGTCTGGCGCCGTCCCGGCCGTGGGGAAGACCCCCGGGGAGTTCTGGGGACCGGAGATCCCGGGGCCTGGAAACCCCCAAACACGCCCCGCTGGGGACAATGGCAGCGTCAGGGTCGCCAAGGCGACCACCCGCCCCGACCCCCAGGACCGCGAGCCAGCCAATCAGAATCGCTCTCCCTTCCGCTGCCCCGCCTCGGCTCCTCCCGGCCGCGTCCGTTTTGTGTCNGCGTGCTGTCAGGAAGAAGCGCCAAACTTGAGCCAGGCGCTGCTGTGCTAATGAATTCGGGGTTTCTGCCACTGACCTGTCTAGATCTGGGACTTGTTTGGGGTTTTTCCCAAACTCAAGGCAAGGCAACCCGGTCCAGTGGAGGGTGTCGCTGCCCGTGGCAGGGAGCGGAACTGGACAATCTTTAAGGTCGCTTCCAACCCAATCATTCCAGGAATCTGTAAAAATAATGCCAGAGTGCTTTTGTTTCCCTTATCTCCTGAGAATGAGCCAGCGCACTGCTTTCTGAGAAAGGGAGGTGGCCTTCGATTAAAAAGCCACTTGTTCCCAAGCTGTCATTGCCTGGCCCAGCACGGACACGGAGGCTGCTCGGTCCATCAGAGCCAAGAATTCCCTGCCTGCGTGTCTCTAGGTTGTGTAAAGCAGGCCTTGAATCCTGTCCTGTCCTCACCCGGGCCTGCAATAATCCCTCCACTGCTTGCCTAATCCTGGTGGTGTAACCATAAACAATCTTAAATGGCCACTGTCAAATGTCTTAAGAGTACTGAACTTAAAGTGAAGAGAGCACAGCAGTGGCAACAGCTCAGACACAGGAAAAAACACACCCCCAGGATGGCCGAGGGGGTGTTTGTGGGCAGGCAGCAGTATGGATTATGGAATATCCCACAGGGATCATCAAGTCCAGCTCTGGCCCTGCACAAAACATCCCCAAGTTGTTGTCTGGGCTGCTCTTATCACCTGGGGGTCATTTTTAGAGTCCAAACAAGGCCAGAGCCTTACCTGGCTTGCTCCTGGCAGGTTAAATGCTGGTGGAGGTGAGGGTGTGGAGGCTGCTGCTGGTTCCCAGTGGTGTTCGTAGATCAAAGTTTCATTGATGTGCTGCTCTGCTTTAAGCAGTACCCACGTGAATGAAAGTTCTGAAGGACCTGTTTGTATGGAGTGGACCTCTCCTTGTCTGGGAGGGACCTATGGAAAAACAAGGCTTACTTTCAGTGCAGTTGCACTCTCTCACTTGGGGTTTCATCCCTTTGCAGAAATGCTGAGGAGAAGGGGCTGGTAAAACATAATTTGTTATTTTTTTGACATTTTAACTGCACTGTTGAAACTGCTGAGCGGTCTGCAGAGGGCCTGCACCAGTCAGGCCCTGGTGCCAGGCTGTGATTCCAGCTGGACAATGTCTGTCACAGCCTGCTGGAGCAAACACCTGGCATCACCTGGAACAGGCGTAGTCCAGGGCTTAGGGTAAGACCTTAGGTCAAGTGTCTTCCTGGTAGGACAAGGAAATGAGAAGAGCAGATATTGAGAAATTGCAACTGTTTGGAAAAGGTTTAAAAAGCAGTAAGAAAAGGTGCTAGAGCCTCACAGGTGAATTCACCTGTCCTGGTCCCATCAGTTGGACACAGACAAAATCCCAAATTTCTGACTGCTTGAAGGGAAGGTCTCCTGTTCTTTACTCCCCTCTATAATTCCTGGAGCTCAGCTATGCAGGTTGGAATGAAGTTTGGAAATTAGTGATACTTCTCTTCATCCATCATTTCTACAGGTTTATACTTTTGGTCAATTTCTGTGGTTTATAAACTTCAAAGTTTGCTGTATCTTGTGACTGCAGCCCAGCTGTTCTGTACTCTGGCACAAACCAGTCTTCAGGCAGTGTTTACACACCACCGATGTGCTCTGTCCTTAACAAGTGTTTACATTCTCACCTGGTTGAGCAAAACCCTTCTGATTTCTCAGGCTGCCTGGCTGTTGCAAACAGGCTGGTTTTCTTTCCTTAGCTATCGATGAGTACAAGCCCCTGGATGCCACCACAAACCCCTCCCTGATCCTCGCCGCGGCTCAGATGCCGGCATACCAGAAACTCGTGGATGATGCTGTTGCCTATGGGAAGAAGCTTGGTGGGTAAGTAAAGAGGGGTTTCATCTCAGCAGACCTGTATTTAAAATGCCTTATTTATATACAAGCAACGTACTGGGGTTTCCCCCTCGTGTACTTGTGGATTTGTTTCCTGCCCCTAAAGGCCTCAGCACTTCAAGAAAAATTCCTTATGCTCATTTCAGATGTGCCTTTAAGAAGTGCATTCCCATTTCCCAGCTCACACCTGGCCCTCCTTGCTCAGGAAAGCAGCAGGAAAGAGTGTCCAAAGGCTAATCCTGCTGGCATGAGAAGTGGCTCATTTGAACTCTGGAATTTAATGTTAAACAGGCTGTGAAATTTGATCTTCAAATCCGCAGCAAAGTGTAAACTCACCTTTTGTTTTACACCCATAAATGCTTTTGCTCTTTGTGGTTTTCAGGTCAGAAGAGGAGCAGATCAAAAATGCTTCTGACAAACTTTTTGTACTATTTGGAGCTGAAATCCTGAAGAGGATACCTGGCCGTGTGTCCACAGAAGTAGATGCAAGGTTGGCTCTTTTCCCTCTGGGTTACCCTGGATATTTGTAGATACAAAGAAGCCTGATATGAGTTGGAGAAAGATTTTTTTTTTNACTTTCATTATTAGTATTTAAGAGTGTGGATTTCCCTTAGTTTGACTAGAACTCTGTAATAAAAACAAGTAGCACTGACCTTGGATTTTCATAATCTTCCTGTTGCTTCTTAAGCAAGGGTAACCTCACACGTCCAGTTGTAGTTTTGTTCATTCTCTTCTATGGGATAATAGCTGCCCAATTTAGCAAGAGATCTGTGTGAACAGTTTTTTTCAGAATTTAGCTGTTAACTTGCTCAGTGCCAATTTTTGTTAATGCTCAGCTTCTGAATTCCTTCTCAAAGGGCTGACAGTCCCAGAGGGATCTGAGAACGCAAACCTGCTGTTAGCATGTAAATGCTGATAAAACAGGACAGTGTTTTTCTGTGGGGCCCTGGGGGAAGAGAATTTTTAAAAAATCAGTTTTAAACAGTGCTGCTCTTGCCTCAAAGGTTGTCCTTTGACAAGGAAGGAATGATTCAGAGGGCAAGGCGCCTCATCGACCTCTACAAGGAAGTAGGAGTTGGTAAAGATCGGATTCTCATCAAGCTCTCTTCGACATGGGAAGGAATCCAGGCTGGCAGGTAAGGCTGTGCGTGCCTGGTGTGCTGATTCATGGCATGCTCCTGCCTGCCCACAGGCACTGACACTGCATTCTGCACTTGAATAAACAGCAGTGCTGAAAGCACGGCATGAGGAAGTCTGTCATGAGCATGGAAGGGGCTCTGCCACTGCTTGCTGTTGAAATAGGGAAGGTTTCTTCATACAAGGGCCAGGCCACAGTTTCCTGAAGAAATACCCTGCTAAGCTGGCTGCATTTGGATGGAGAAACAGCATTAATAAAGCAGAGTTTGGCAGCACAAAACATTTGCTGTTAGCCGACAACTTTAAAGCTGCCAAAAGTGTGCCCCATTCCGAAATCAGCTGAAAGAATTCAGCAGCTTGAACTTAGCAGCTTGTTCTTAAATATGAATTCTGTAGGTAAGCAAAGTGCTGTTCTAAGCCAGCCTGTGTCTGCAGGGTCCTGGAGGCTGAGTATGGGATCCACTGCAACATGACCTTGCTGTTCTCCTTTGCTCAGGCTGTTGCCTGTGCTGAAGCTGGAGTCACTCTGATTTCCCCGTTTGTGGGACGGATCCTGGACTGGTACGTTGCAAATGGAGACAAGAAAACCTATGAGCCTTCAGAAGACCCAGGTGAGCACAGATTTAAAAACAACAGCTGCTCATTCAGTTTACTTGTAAAAATCCTCTTTTTTAGAGGCAAAGTGCTGGATTTGAGCATGTTCTAAATAATCACTTAAAATAAAGTTGCTGGTTTCTACTTGCAGGAGTGAAGAGTGTCACCAAGATCTATAACTACTACAAAAAGTTTGGCTACAAAACCATCGTGATGGGCGCCTCGTTCCGCAACACAGGCCAGATCAAAGCGCTCACAGGCTGTGACTATCTCACCATTTCACCCAAGCTCCTGGCAGAGCTCAGCAAGGAGCATGTCAAGTTAACTCCCACACTCAGTGTCAAAGAGGGTGAGTCTCCTCCTGGGGGCTTGTTCTGTCTTCCTTTCTTCTGCAATGCTGAGAGTCTGGGGTCCTGCTCAGTGCTGTAGTGCTTGCTGCCATCCTGCTTTAGGGATAATCCCATTTCCTAGAGGAAATATTGTAGCCTCAGAAGGAAATACTGTAGCCTCATTACCATATCACTGCTAAACTGCTGACACACTGAGCACTAATTGGATTACAATGGGTTTGGAGTGTACTTCCATACTCTGCACCTCTCGCCATGGCACAGGGAGAGAAGAGGGAAGTTAACCGGCACATGCTCAGGATGAAATTTTATTGAACAGTAGTAAAGATGCCAACCTTGGTTTCATCTTAATCTCTAGACATGGCAAGAGGTATTTTCCCTCCAAAAAATAGAAACTAATCATACAAAAGACTGAGTGATTTGATCTAGTGAGACTGCCATCATGGCTTGGAATCCTTGTTCCCACTGCACTACTTCAAGGGCTTGGGACAGGGCTTGGAGCAATCTGGGATAGTGGAAGGTGTCCCTGCTTGTGGACAGGGAGTGGACTTGAATGGGCTTTAAGGTTCTTTTCCACCCAAATCATTCCAGGTTTCTGTGATACTCTCCCTGTTCTGCAGCCTCATTAAAATGCTGGTTTACATCTCAGAAAGCAGCTCTGTGCACAGCTGTAGCCATGGGTTGCTGCCCACAGGCTGCTGCTGGCCTGGGTGCCTGCTATCAAGTGAGCTTTTGTTAGTTCTTGCCAAATAATCAAAGCCCTGATTGTTCAGAATATTTGCTTAGAATGTCTCACTGCTGCAGGGCGGTTGCACAATTCCTCAGAATAGGCTTGGAAGTGCTGTGCCATTCAGCAGCAGGTACAAGATAACGACACACACAAACACTGTGTTAAGATAAACTGATTTATTAGGCTACCTTTTTCTTTTTCCTCTATGTTCTCCTCCAGCCAGGTCAGGAGCACTTTCAATCTCACATCCCAGATTGTGCCCCTGCAGCAAGTCATACAGAGAGTATTTAAAAATTTTCCAATGCCCAGAAATGGAGGAAATTTTAGGAAGTCTAAATTTGATAAGAATCTGATCACCTGGTTTGTTTCTTTTCCTACTTGTCCTGCACAGCTCAGGCGTGCGATCTTGAGAAGATCCACCTGGATGAGAAGGCGTTCCGCTGGCACCACAACGAAGACCAAATGGCTGTGGAAAAGCTCTCCGATGGGATCAGGAGATTTGCTGCAGATGCAGTTAAGCTGGAGAGGATGTTAAAGGTAGATATCACACTCCTCCTGTGTGCTGCAGCCAGCCTGGTGTGGCGGAGGGTTAAACGAGTCTGGTCAGGTTTCTGCACAGGTTATGTAGGACAGGCCACCTAAATTCAGTGAACTGGGTAAGCTTCACTGCACGCCAAGAAAGTATTTGTGCCAGGTGTGGGCCACACCTGCAGTTTGAGGCTGCAGGACTGGCAGCTCATCAGGATAACTGTCAAAGTGAGAAGTCCCTTAAATCTGATTCTGAGCTGTCAGCAGCAGTACAGGCCACAGATAATCTGCAGGTAGTGAGCTGGAAATAAATCATGTTTGGACTTGGACGCATTAAGAAAGAGCAGATCTGCTGTCAAAGCCTTCTGTCAGATTGTGGAAAGGCTTTCACATGGGATTCATCAAGCTGTGTTTTTTGGGGAAGAAATACTCAGTATACCTGCTCTAGGCACTTGGTGACTGGCAACTCCTTGCAGTGTTCCCCAGCTCTTACTCAGCCATGCTCTTGTTTATTCTTTTTCTAGGAGCGAATGTTCAGCGCTGAAAATGGAAAATAAAAAAAGAAAAAGTAATAATCAGCATTTTCCTGAGTGCTCCAGGCTGAGGTGGATCACCTGCGGTTCAGTGGATGTACAAATGTCTTACATGTACCAGTATCATGCTGTGTATGGATAGATTTCTGTATCATGATTTTTTTTTATCAATTTGCAAAGGGACAAATGGAATTTGAAATTTTTGTGGCACTTTTGTCAATACATGCAAATTAAAACCGACTTGCCTTGTAATATGGTCAATTTCTTGCTGCAGGAAACACATGATAGAATTCTAATTTTCAAATTCCTAACCGGAAATCCCTAATTAAGCCTCCAGTCCTAACACATTTAAGAAAACAGTTTTTAATTTCAGGTTGTTTTAAAGAGCAAACACAGGTTTCACAAGCCCCTCTTGGTACAAAACCCATGAGTACTCCTGTAAGACACATGTGTATGTCAAAATATATATGTGTATCTAACTAATTTATATAGATCCTGTTCTGTGAAGACTAGACAGGAAAAAGGGATAGGACAAGAAACAAACAGCTTCAAGTTGTGCCAGAGAAGGTTTAGACTGGATATTAGGGAACATTTCTTCACTGGAAGCTGGCACAGCTGCCCAGGGCAGTGGCTGAGTCCCCATCCCTGGAGGGATTTAAAAGCCATGTAGATGTGGCACTTGGGGACCTGGGTTAGTGGTGGCCTTGGCAGTGCTGGGGGAATGGCTGGACTTGATGGTCTCAGCAGTCCTTTCCAACCTCAGTGATTCATTCCATGGTTCTCAAAGATCCCTTCTTACACACAATTTGCTGTTGCCTGAAAACTTAAAAAGGAGAAAAGGCAGCAGTGCAGCTCCAGCACTGATAGGCACGTGCTCTGTCCAGAGCAAGGGAGCCACTGATCCCTCACCCCAGTGTGACCCAGCAGCTCTGCTGTCAGCACATCCAGAACAACCTGGGAGCTGCTGTTCCAGCCAAAGGGACAGCCAGCTACAATCAGGCATGGACAGCTGGTGCTGCACTCCCGGCCTGCCCTGGAATAGTGCCAGAGGGAGGGGAAGTCCCCAGGGGACTCATCCAGACCCTCTGTCCTGCAGCTGTTGGTGAGGGGGGAAGCAGACCACGCCGAAAGCAGGCTGCCCAAAGGGAAGTGACCCTTCTTCCTGTCAAAGTCAAACCTGCACTAAAAGTTTGACCCTGTCCCTCCCTAAAGCCATCGGACCCTCCACTGCACAGCCCTTCTCAATTTAACCTACTTTGCATTTTTCACTCTAACTAAACTGAGAATTCCAACAGGGATTCCTAGAATGGTTTGGGTTGGAAGGGGACCTTGAAGACCATCTCATTGCACCCCCCTGCCATGGGCAGGGACACCTGCCCCTAGAGCAGGTTGCTGTGCTGTACCACCACACACTGCACCCACCAGGGCACACAGAATTTGGGGCCTTGCTGCTGTCAAACTGGCTGATCAGAGGCTTGGAGCCTCTGGAATAAATGCCCCCTTTTCCCCCTGAGTGAGGCAAGAACCTTCACATGCATGGAATCTGTCCCCTCACACAGCTGAGACACAGCTGGGTCAGTAACACGCTGGAGCTCAAATGAAACTGAAGCATTTCAGAAGGTGCTCAAGAGAGAATAAAACACGGCAGTGAAAGGGGATAAAGAGGCAGGAAAAGGTGCCTGAGCAACCAGTTAAGCCTTACTCCACTTACCTACAGATGCCTCTCAAGACCTGAGGGGGCAGCACGTGAACAAGTTATGCTTAAAATGCTCAGTCACAAGGTCCCTTCCCCACTGTGGTGGCAGCTGGCGTTTCCTCCTTAGCACTGGGGTTCTTTCTCTGCAGCACAGATGGATGTTGGGAGGTGCCTGACATCCGTGACTAAGCCACAAAGTCCACATCCTTCCTGAAGTGGTGAAAAAAAAAACAAGCACCCCATGAACCTTCAGCCTGTACAGCTCTTTCGTCAGTCACATAAAGCACATTTACTCCTTAACTCTTCCTCAACTTCTGCTCTCTTCAGCAGATGGAGAGATCTCTCCCAGGGCCCTGTCTGTGCCCCGCTTACAAACTTCTGGGCTTTCCCAGATCTCCTTACCTCCTCAGATTAAGAAATCAGGAGATGCCTCTTGTCTCCCAGAAAATTCTGTAGCTCTCAGTCACAAGGACAAGACTCAGGGGCAGATAGAATGGTGTATGTGTGGAGAAATCCCAAAGAATCAATACATTAACTTCAAAGCATTGATTTAAAAATGACAGCACCTCTTTCCCAACCTTTCTTTGTGGTGGGAACTCTCTGATTCCAACGTCCAGCAAACACACAAAGGTTGGAGGAGGGTTGGAAAAGCTTTTCCTTCCTCCTCCAGCCATGCTTGGCATCCCATCACATGCTGTGCTAGGGGAGACACACTGCTGTTCCCAGCACCTCCTCCACTCTTGAAACAGGGGGTACAGGAGAGCGAAGCTGTTCGAAGAACAGACAAACTGAGTACATCAATTTATATTCATCCTCCCAATGTGAAATTTAATTTAAGATTAGTCCTGAGTTTAACTGGTTATGTCTATCCAATACAGCCATCACAGGCCAGTACAGATGGCACCAAACCCAGACAGTTCCATTTGAAATTTTAAAGCAAATCAGGACCAAAGAGCCACTTCCATCTCTTCTGGCCCTTGTCTGGATGCACACAAAATTAATAAAGCAGTAGGTTCCATTAAAAAAAAATTAAGTTTTTTTTTTTACAAGATTATACTGTGGATGCTCCAAGGAAAGAATCTTAATTAAATATGTTAATACACTAATGGAATAGTGGTATGGCAAACAACCATCAGCTGCAGACAGGGGCCAGAGTTAAAACAACTTGTCAGGATCCCCAAAAACATGAAAATTGAGATCAGGCCCAAAGGCAGGTCTTGGGGTTCTCTTTTCCAGAGTTAAGCAGTTTCCCAGCTGCTGCACCAGCACCCCTCTTCCCAGCTCGGGTGTAAACCTGCCAGGAAAGGCTCCCATACCTTAGGGATGGTGGGCTGTCCTCTTGTTGGTGAAGAAATCCTTTGTGGGGTCCAAGACAGCAGTGAGCCGACATCTAAAAAAGCTCCTCATCCCTTTGGATTCATCCTGCTCCATGTACTGCAGAGGCACTCTGATGCTTCTAGAAGGTATCTCCATATCTGCCTGTAATCAGAGGAAAACAGAGGATATGGTCCCAGTTATTAAGCCCAGAGAAGAAGTAACACTGAGTCCCAGAAAAATTAAAACAATAAAACCCCAGAAAATAAAACCAAACCCCCACCCAATTAATAGAACAATAAAACTCACCAGCTGGATGTTACCAGGAACAGATTTCCAAGGAAACAAGCCTGGCTGGTAATATTCCTAGGACCAAACTGCACAGCACAACCCTGAAACAATCAATGTTTGTGTGGGATGACAATCTCCAAAATTTGAAGGTTTTCAATTCTTTGGGAAGCAGTTTCTGCCCCAGAGACAAAAACCCCTCTGTATAAACACCAATGCTTGCATGCCTCAGATGGGATACTTCACAGGGCTCCTCAGCTGGACAGGCACAAGGTAAGATACAAACTGAGGTATTCAAATTCTTCCCATAGAAGTTTAAAATGCCAGAATTATCCAAAAATCCTTGCTCTTTGTGTAATGCCACTTCATGATTTTAGTTGAGGTAAATACCTTTTAGGTAAAAGAAAAGAACAAATAAACAATCAAGTTTTAAGTTTGTAGAACAAAATTAACATGGAAAATAAACAGAATAAAACTTTCCTGAACATACCTGGATGACATTCAACAACTTTGTGTTTTCCATGTTCATCTGATCTTCTTTTCCCCCAGTTTTTTAACAATTTTTTTCCTATCCCTGACTAAAAACTGGTCATACTGTACAAGAACTTAAGAGCTATCGTCAGTAATGGCCTCAAGTTGTGCCAGGGGAAGTTTAGGTTGGATGTTAGGGAAAATTTCTTCATGGAAAGGGATGTCAAGCACTGGATCAGGGCAATGGTGGAGTCACCATCCCTGGAAGGGTTCAGAAAACACACGGATGTGATACCTGAGGTTGAGTGGTGAACGTGGCAGTGGTGCTGCACTGATGCTTGCACTTCATCTTAGAAGCTCTTTTCCAGCCTAAATTCCAGGATTCTATAACTCAGATGGCTCCCAGTTTGTCAGCACGACTTGTGAGGGTGACACACTCCAGCCCACCACATCCACAGCCACCTCACAAAGCTGTCAGCCTACACCTGTACACATCACCTCTCCAGTCACTTGCTGCTCGACCAGACTTTTCTCCCCCAATTTTCCCAAGTGGATGTGTGATGGGAAAGAGTGAAAATACACACAGGAACTCATCTTGTTTATGCTCTCATATGGAAGGAAAAAGGAAGCACCACCAAGTCCCCAGGCAGTGTGCTTTGTCCAACTGTTTGCTTCCTGACAGAGGCACAAGCAGAGCAATTCCAGCAGGTCCTAGATGCCACAAAACAAGGAAAAATTGTCCAACAGGGGACTGATCAAAGCCTGTTTGCTCACCTGGCAGCAGGTGAATGAGCCTGGACAGAACTTCATTTAAGGAATGAAAACAGGACACAGGATAGACACCAATATTCTATTTTTACAGGTAAGCAGTGCAAGATGCAGCAATTTTGGCAAAATCCCATGGAAACACAGTCCCTAAGGAAATACAGTCTCCCACTTCACAAACAAGATGTGGCTTTCCAGACTGAAAGTATTCCCTGATAGTGTCAACATCAGATCCCCAAGATGGCTTGTCAGGAATGAAGATGTCAATTGTCAAAGATAATTGATATTTAATTTCTATCACAGCCCAATTTTCATTTCAAGTAATGGTTTTAATTTCCATCAATGCCAAAGATCTGTAAGCTGAGCTCCAGAATGCAACAGCAGAAGACCCAGAAAATCCCACAGTAGCCTGTCTTTTAAAATCACACCGAATTCTTAAGACACAGCTAAAAAACCTGGATTTCCACAGAAAAGACGAAATTTCCCTGCTTGATGACTTGTTAGAACCAAAATACTGTAATATCCTGATAAGAAAACAAAAACGCAACCCCAAGGGTCCTTCCCTTCAGGGCACTGGAGAAATGTTGTCCACAATTCCAAGAGGGAAGGAAAATCAATTATCTGAAAGTTAGTTTATCTACTTCCCAATATATTTGGTATGTCTGAGCCTGCAACATTTTAAAAAAATAATCTCAATCTGATTATTCCTTTCCGTGCTCAGCTTCAAGCCACAGCTGCAGCTCAGAAGGAAGGGGAGGCCAGACTCCACCCTACAGGCTGGTTCCTCAGATGGGACCCACATTAACCATCTGCATTTTTCAGTGCCCTAGTCCACAAAATTCCAGCAAGAGACAGCAGCAGTGTACTTCCAGAGAGGAGCATTTCCAAGTGAACAAAACCCAAAACATAAGCAGCACAAAGGAGAACAAATAAACAATTGTAGGGCTGTGTGAAAAAAAAAAAAGCTGAGCAAACTTTTTAAACACAATTCCAGCCATGTGAATGGGAAGAAAACAAGGGCACGCTGTGCATCAGTACAATGCCAATCCACAGCAAGGGCTTCAGCTTCAGCAATTTGTATTCACAGCACCAACTTTTGGGGGGTTTTGAGAAGACAGTCCCCCACATCTGTAAATTGAGCCTCTAGAGAAGCAGTGAGAAAATGGAGCAGCAAAAATGTAAGGGGGTGTCCCAGCTGCTTTCTGACAACCTTCATTTGTTCCATCCACACAGAACCTGACCCTGCCACTTCACTGCCACAGTCACTGCAGAGTCCAGGACAGGGGTTCAGAGGGATGGTTTATCCAGGTCACAGCCATGGAAGTCCTCGGCCTGCTGGGTCTCCATCCATCCTCTTTGCAAACAGACCTTCTCCTTCATTTCCTGCTGAAGGAAACACACCCAGACATGACAGGACCTGTTAGTGCACAGCCAGCACAGGACTGGTACCACGCACTCCCCTGAACAACGGAAGGGGTTTGTGGTTATTTGTATGTGCTCTTCTATCTGACAAGATGACACACAAACAAGCGAAGCCATTTCCAAAGAAATTAAATCCATTCATTTCCAGAATCCTAAATCAGAGTTGACTCAAAGCCAGCCTGCCAAAGCTGAGGAAACAAGACATGTTTCCCTGAACAGAAATGTTTAGTGGAGCCTCTTCAGCATTTTACTTTGCCAGTTCCACTACAGTTGTGCATTTCCCCACACATTTTCATCCTCTTTTTTTTAAATGCTCTTTGCCAAAAGCCTGGCTGACTTGATCAAACAGAAGTGACACACAATTCAGCAGAAAACCAAGGGGAAAAACCCCTTTTGAGGGACAGTACTCCTCCAGCTCATTACTGGCTGTCCCCAGTTTTCAAACCCCATCTTGCCTCACCTGACATTGCAAAGAATCAGAAGGCTCTGGACAGCAGGAAGGGTGGAATTCTCGTTCTGTCCTGTCACCAGGTGCCTGTCCAGCACCACATGGACAGCATCCGGGATGCTGGCTGAACACAGAAGGGAAAACATAGGGATTGTGTCAGAGGACACAAGTTCAGTGCCAGAATCACACCACTGATAAATCCAACCCAACATGTAACTATTCTGACCAGACAGATTTTCTGGGTGCTGATCCATAACCCCAGCAGACAGGGGCAGTCTCAAGCCCCTCACCCTAAAACAATTTCCATAAAAATTCCTTTTCTGAAAGGACAGGACTGGGCCCTCGATTCAATTAACACCAGGTGGGTAAAGCACAAGTATCAGATTTTCATAACAAAAACCTCAAAGTATGTGTTTGAAAGTTGCAATTACCTCACAATACAGCATAAATTCCTCTTATACCAGACATGAGCTGTGATCACCATGCTGCAAAAATTAAATACTCATTTTCTGACCAGTTACAACACCCCAGTGTGCTCAGATCTACCAGCTCTTCAGCACCCCAAACAGAGTTTTTAAGTTACCTCATTCCAGACTCCCAGACTGGTTTGGGTTGGAAGAGACCCCAAAGCCCATCCAGTCCCATCCCCCTGCCATGGACAGAGACATCTTCCACTATCCCAGGTTGCCCCAAGCCCCATCCAACCTGGCCTGGCAAATGACCAGTGATGTACTGGTTAATGAGGGAATGGGAATGCCAGAGGAGAGATCCTGCCAGAGTCCTGCTCAGCTAGATACAACCCCCACACAAGCACTCATTTCCCAGAGGAGACACAGAGTGTCCATCCCGGACACCCGGCATGACCCACCACTGAATGTAGCTCCAGAGTCCTTCACAAAATCCTCCACAATAATGGACAAACTGGCAAAATTCGGCTGCCTCACCAGCTCATACACAGAGGGCTGAAATAGATCAAAAGGAAATGAGTCTGGCTGGCTTTTTACAGAAAAAGCCAAGCAAAACCAACACATATTTCCCTAAAATTTATATTTCTGCTCCCTCTATTATTCTCCCAACCAAACTACCAGGAGCAGCTTTGATAGATTTTGTGTAGGGAGCAAACTGGAAACTGTTAAGTGAGTTAACTTCAGGAAGGCACAGACCTGACTGTCCCTGACACACAAATATTTGGACACAGATGCTGTGCCACCTGCAGAGTCCAAAAACAGTAATCCATGTTGGAATGAATATGGAAAACACCTTAAAGAAAGAAAATTTAGGAGTACTTAAGAGCTTTTATACGTAAAAGGAAGGAATTTAATTTTATGGTATCCACAGCAATCATAGCTAGACCACAACATGATTTAAAACATTTAATCATGGACTACAACAATCCATATAGAGCCACAAATAATCCTTAACTCAAACAGAAGCACACAAGAACACCAATAGCTTTTGTGAGTCACAAAATCCGAATTTCTTAACTTTCCATGTAGATTTCCCATGCTAGAAGCATTTTATTGCATCACTCTGATGCAATAAAATGGGCTGTGAGATCAGAGCACATAAAGTATCAGCAGTAACTGGCCGCTTTAATTGCAAGCTAGTTTGTACAAACAGTCTTTTTCCCTAAAACTTCCTCTAACTTTTTTCTTAGATTCCCTCTACCTCTTAAAAAAACCCAGCACCTTGAGAAATATAACTTAACCCCAGCATTAATGAAACAAACAAAAAAAATTTAAAGTTCTCAACAACAAATGCAAAGAGCTGCAGCAGGAACTTCCCGCTTTTTTTTTTTTTTTGCTTCAGTTTAAAGTTTACTGGACAATCAGAGGGAAAGCATTCCCCACATGCCATTTAAGTGGGACAAACCCTTCATGCACTCAGTGCTGGGCCCCTCGTCAAAAACAACTCTGCACATCTTGCACAAGCCAAGGGTACTAAACTGATAATTTATATTTACAGGAAGTTCCTGGGTAAGACCAAAACCACCAGAAATCACACAGCAAAAAAAGCCCCCAAACAGCAAAGATCAGCTAAAAGCTCAACTTACCCCAGTCAGGCTGTACCCCTGGAAAACCCAGGATTTATCCTCGTTGGTGGCACAACACAAAGCTGCCACTCCCTGTCCCACGGCACAGATGGGCTCTAGGAAAGAATTAAAGCACATCTGTGAGCATCTCCAAATAGTTAAAACACAGGTGGGTGTGGTGAGCCTCATGCTGCCCTCCTGCAGTGAAGTTATACTGCACTCACGATGTCCTTTTAGGCTGTAGGGCCCTTCCTGCACACTGCAGCAGCAATTATTGTCTATAATAAGAATTATTACAACTATTTTACTATTATTATTACAGTAAGAGGAAGAATAAGAATTGTAGCTTTTAACTCCAAGTCCAGAGACAGCTCCACAAATGCTCAAATGTGGAGCACGCCCCAAGCCTTCATTAACTGCAGCCTTAATGATGATCCTGGGACATTCCACACTTGGCTGTGAGCCTTGAATCCTGCTGAGTTGGACAGAGCTGTTTCTGTACCACTGCAAGGCAGCAAATCCTTCTTCTGAGACAAGCTCTGAAAAGCTACTAACATTGCTTTTTAACATACTTTAAGATATATTTTTCCTTTTCAAGGCTCCTTTTTAAGACATTTTAGGATACTTTTTTTCCTTCTAAGGTTCCCTTTCCTTTTTTTAAGGCCCATTAAGACACTTGCTCCCCCCTTTTGAAGACAACTTTTTCCTCCCCAGTTCTGAATGCTCTTTAGGCATGCAAACACTGCAGTCTCTGGGAGGCAGCAGTGCTGCAGGAGCAGCACAGGAGCCCTGTTTCATTTACCCAACCCCCCAGAATGTTCACCTACTGCTCTCAGTGCTGAAGTGCTGCAGGATCTTGGCCAGGTACCCACTGTTGGCCAGGTCAGTCACAGCCCCAGGGCAGCTTGGGATCAGCAGGGCATGATACCGAGCCCCTGGATGGGAGGAAAAGATTGTAGGACATGTAAAAAACCCCAAAAGCCTGACATAAATCCACTGCACATTTGGGAAAAAATAGGACAAACCCACACAAATCAGATAAAAATGAACTAAAGAAACTAACAGAGCTACATAGAAGAGAGAAAAAGGTTGTTTGCAGGACAAGGATTACACATTTTTATTGAGCCCTGATAACCCAGACAAAACTTTAAAACTGTTCTGTCTGTTAAACAAGTAACAATGCAGTGTGTGCTTATATACAACACAGACATTATATGTACATATTGCACATATATTAAAAGAGAATAACCATTCCAAGATAAATAACAAAACCGCAAAGCAGCTGCCAAAACTTCCTCTTAAATAGGAAGTAAGCCAACAACTGCAGCTGCCACTGGGTTTTCTCTTAAAACACAACTTTCCTGTGTCGTTCTTCCCTAAAATCCTGGCCCTAAGCAGCCCATTTCCCTGACAGTGTAGGTGACAGTGGCCCGTGGTGACACCCTTACCATCAATGGACTCCAGCTTGGCAGGGTTGGCATAGGATTTCATGCGGAAGTCCTGGATCCAGCGCGAGTTGCCCTCGTTCACATCCACAAAATCAATGGGCTTCCCCTGGAATTCACACACCGTGATCAGGATCACTGCACAAGCACCCGTGACACCTCCTGAAGGATGGCCATGTGGGATTTTGGGATGCTTTCAGCCCTCAAAAAACTGAAGTTTTCAATTTTTCCCACTGAATTAGTGCTAATCGTTTTCCCTCCACTCTTTGTGGGAACAGATACTGGACACAGAAGTCCAAATGCATGCTGTAGAAACCCTGCAGTCACTCTGGTATTAAAAAACAGAATTAAACTGGTCCCTTAATATCTACAGCCAATAAAACACCTCTCAATGAATTTATAGCACAATTATCTCATGACAGCTGAGATATCAACTGGTTTCAGGCTGAAATCACAGAATTTGCCCATTTTCACTCACCCCAGGAGTCGCCACTTGCAGGTTAAAGGCAGAGCTGGCCAGAGTAAAGCAGTGAAGGAATGACTGGGCTGAAACACCTGGAAAACACATTCCAACACCTTAGGGAAACAACAGTGATAGTCTGATGCAGGCCACACTTTATCCAGCAAAGTACACGAGCTTGAGTGTTTGCTCATCTTAAAAGCTCTAGATAGTTTCAGAGGATTATTTTGTTATGATTTAATGATTTTAAGACATCAGAAATGTACAGCCTTCATTACAGGTGAGCTGTGTGCTGAGGAATGGATTCCTGGAATGATTTGGGCTGGGAGGGACCTTAAAGTCCATCTCGTACCAACCCCTTGCCATGGGCAGGGACACCTTCCACGATCCCAGGTTGCTCCAAGCCCTGCTCAGCCTGGCCTTGAACATTTCCAGGCATGGGGCAGCCAGATCTCCCCTAGGCAACCTGTGCCAGGGCCTCTCCACCCTCACAGGAAAATATTTTCTCGCCTAACATGCAATCTGAGCCCAATCTGAGCCGACCCTCCTTCCCCTCAAAGCCACTAAAGCCACACGCAGAGGAGCCAAGCAGCGCAGCTGCACATGAAGGCAACACCTGCAGGGCGGATGTGCAGGAAGGGAAAACCAGCAGAGCTCACAGCTGTGCAGGGAGGGCACACGTGGAGCTACACAGAACGGCTGCGGTTTGAACACACACGGGACATGCAAGGCCTGTGGGGCGGGCACACGCCGCCACAGCCGCACCGGGGACACCCCCTCGCGGTACCGCCCCGCCCCGCCGCGGTGCTGGGAAGGGACGGGGGGCGCAGGACACCCGTAGAGGCCGGAGCGGCGGCTCCCCGCGAACCGGGAGGGCTCCCCCGGGAGCGTCTCACCCGCGGTGGCGGCGCTGGCGACGATGAGGCAGGAGGGCTTGGCCAGCCGGTCCGACATGGCGGGGCTGGGTCTGAGGGGAGGGACAGCGCCTCGTGCGGCCGCGCCTGCGCAGTGCGGGCAGCGCTGAGGGGCGGGGGGAAAGCACGCGAAGTCCTGAGGGGGGCGAAAAAGGGCGGGAAGAGCTGAGGGGGCGCTGCTGCCGCGCCCTTTAAAGGCCTTCGGGTGTGCCGAGAATCGCATAATTCCTCATCCTATCAGCAACTGTCATTATTTCCTTATTTCCCCGCTTTTGTAATCCACAGCGTTCAATTTCTGGATTCGCATCTGTCACCCCTGTGTGAATTTAATAGGTTTATCCCTTGCTGGCTGCTGGTGTGTTACAGACACAATGCCATTATAAAATGGTAGATATAAAATAAAGACAGCACGATTCTGCTATTGGTTTTATTTGTTTATTTGAAAGTGCTTAATTTCTAGCCTGGTTTCCTAAAGGAAATGTAGCTTATGCCATCTTGTCCGTCTCTTCAATGATCTGCCTCCTTTTCTCTCCAGAACTGAGTTCTGAAGCTGTAGGCTGGTTAATCTGGATGTTCCAGTTTAGATGCCAGGAGATTCTTTTTAAAAAAGGAAAAAAAAGCATCTCCTTCGCTATTCAGTTTCACTGTTTGTGTGGGGTACTTCAGGACTTAGTGCTACTCCAGTAGCCTAAGTCTTTATGGCACAGAGTGTCACATTTATGCTCCTTATTCCCTGCTTGTGACTCCAGTGCTTTTTAAACAAAGGACAGTGCCTTCCCAGCCCCTGCTCCATCTTTCCATCCTCCCTACACTGCCCAGGCTTGTGCAATTCCACACACCCTGACTGGGGCCAGTGCGAGAGTGAAACCCCCACCCATCCCAGCCTCTCAGCTCCACCATTCCCACTCAGAAAATAGGAACAAATTTCATCTCCTGCTCCTGTCAAGGTAAACTAAAACTCAAGTCCCCAGCTGTGTTTCTGCGGCAAAAACCTCAGATGATTAGATTACGCTTTTGCAGCTGAAGGATGCCCTTTTTCCTGACCCTGTGGAATTTACAGGATTCTTCTTTTCAGTTCTTACGGAATTAATTTCCAAAAGCCTGCAGGCTTCTGCCGGGCTCTTGATTGGAGCTGGTGTAATACGACATCAGCCCTGTGTGGTGACATGTGCTGCCAAAACCCTCCTCCCCTCCAAGAGCCTGGAGGAAATCTGTGCTCAGGGACCCCACGGACATCACCCAGTGCTCAGGGGATGGTTTGTCTGGGAGGTGTTCCCGGGCCATCTTAGAAACAAAACCCAAAAATCAGCAGGAGAAATTTGGCAGGAGAAAGGTCACAACAAAGACTTGGGAGTGAAGCCAGGAGAGCCTGGAATCCCTTGGATTGGAAATGTTTCCCTTGTATCTCTGGGTAAATATATGATTCCGTTTAGTTCCTATCTGGGAATAACAATAATAATCCTCTGCCTGCTTTTCCTGGGCAGGCTGGAGTTTATCTGGGGCACGAACTGCCTTTTCTCACAGTTCTCAGTGGGATCACCAGTCCTAGAAAACATGGAGCCATCAGGAAATAAAGACACAGAATCCAGGGATCATAGAATGGTTTGGGTTGGAAGGGGACTTAAAGCTCACCTCATTCCACCCCCTGCCATGGGCAGGGACAACTTCCACTATCCCAGGTTGCTCCAAGCCCCTCCAGCCTGGTCTTGGATGTGTCCAGGGGCAGCCACAGCTTTGTCCAGACAACCTCCAGAGGAAGCAGAACCAGTTCCACTCGTACCCCCACGTACATAAAGATGCTCACGGGAGGAATTATACAGTCTCTCTATGTGTGTGTATATATATCTATATATAGTTTATTTCTCACAATCCTGGTAAGAGTTACAGGTGTATTTGGGAATCATTTACAGTTTCACAGCATATGGAGTGGCCATACAGCTTGTGATGTGAGTAACATACAGTGTGTAGAGAGCACACGATTCCGACCCATCCACCCACCACTCACACAATGGGTTTCCAAAGCTAATACTAGATTCAGCTACGGAGAAAGCCTGGAAAATGTCAGGGTACAGCGTTGGGTGTCGTACAACACTGTCAGTCACAATGGGACAAGCTAAACTACTTTAAATTTTCAATCTAGTATTTCTAGTCTACCTGCATTATTGCATTTATACGCTTTTTTTGTTTTCAAAGTCAAAGTAAATAGAATACTATATGGGAAAGGAAAAAATTCTTGATTATTTTAGGATTTGAGCTGCAGCCCATACAAAGTGTCCATAGAAGCATAGACAAGATTATAAATTCAACAAGGTATAAATTAGCTGGATAGCTCTGTGTGTAGGTAGGTGTCCATTTCCCTCCAGGAAATGTGTCTAGCAGCATATTGTTTCTGAGAGCAAAAAAACCCAAAAACCCCAAACCTGTGTGTCGAACACAGGTAAAGATGTGTAAGTGACAAGCAGGTCTGGTTGTACAGGGAAGAAATCAAGGTGTCACTTGGAAAATTCCTATCGTTTGGAAAACACACTCAGGAGCTGACTCAAAACCCACTGATGTCGTCAGAAAGGTGCCTGAGGCTTCCAAAGGAACAGCAGACACTTCAGTCAGACTTCCAAGGGCTTTGGCTCAGTCCCTGGAGAAGTAACAGAATCCAAACAAACCAAAACCAAAACAAAAATCCCCTGTAATCTGACCATTGAGTTCCCTTCCTACAATTTTAGTTCCTCCACAAACTTACAGCCAATCTGCACCTATCACTGGAAGTGAGTTGGTTTCCCTGGGGAGGTGAAACTGCAACTTTTAAAGGCTTCAGTTGAAACAGTCCTGGGAAAAGGCACCAGGGTTATGAAGGGCTGCTCAAAACTCAGTAAAGCCAAATTATTACCCTGTTGGTTGGTTGGTTGGTTGGTTGGTTGGTTGGTTGGTTTTTAATCAGACAAAATTGTGTGCCACCCTTGTTCTCATCACCTTGCCCCATGGCTGCTTGAAGTGGCTGTGGCAAAACCAGGGATGCGATGCAGGATTTGACTGTTGGAAAGGTGATTAAAGATTCCTCTTGTCCTGGTGGGAGCTTTGGTGCTGCAGCATCGTCACACAGACAGAAAGAACCTGAACGTTCATGCTCGGGATGCTGTGCTGAGGATGAGAAATGGAAAAATGAACAACTGATTGTGAATTGCAAGCTGGGAACAGCCAGAAGATAAATGGGAATAGCCAGTCCAAAGTCTCTTTAACCCAAGTTATGCTTTTCAGCAGAAAAAAATCTATTTAATTTGAAGAGCATCTAAGAGCAGAGGGCGCAAGTCCCAGAGTATTGCATACCCAAGCACACACTGTCCAGAGGAAGCAGCAAAGCTGTAGCACAAGGTAGATCCAAACTCATGAATTTGGAAAGCCAAAGGCTCTGATCTCTCACAGGATTTTGAGGCCTATTATGGTCAATTGAATGAAATGTGAATTTTTGAGGCCCAAAAGTCCCACAGTTCTCTATCACCCAGTGAGACCTGATCAGCTCATTCAAATGAGACAATCCTTGCACTTCCTGCACCCTCACCCCTGGCACAACAGCTGATCCTACCAGGCCAGCAGAAGTGCAGGTCCTTGACTTCAAAACTTCTCTTTTCCCTCTATTTTTGGTGCTTCAGATGGCTGGAGGAGCTGTGGCTGCAGCCAAGTGTGGTGTGTCACACCGTGTCAGCCCCTCTCAAGCAGCCAGAACACCTCACACCTGACTGACAGGGAAGGACAAGAACGGGACCTTCCTGGGGATTTACCTTCCATTATAAATCCTGTGGCAGATGAGCACTCAGCCTCTTGCAGACTTAGACCCTCAAAGGTGAGGGCAGATCAAAGCTTCACACATTCCCTGCTGTAACACACAGGCTGGGGGCCCAGCACTGCCTGTATTTTGGGGGGACCACCCAAAACCTTCCTTAGCCAACACAAAATCTGCCCCAGCCTTGGGTATGGAGAGGCCACATCTAGCTGGGAAAGAAGTAGGGAAAGGAAAGGGAATACAGTGCAGTGGCCAAAGAAGGAGGAAAGAACAAGCAATGAATCAGATCAGAAACCAGTGGAGCCCCGTAGTTTGTAGCAGCTGAAGATTTGGTGTGAACAGACACTCCAGGAATTAGGGTATTTCAAAGGAAAGCAGGTCACAGGGCTGGAGTGATAGTCTCAAAAAGAAGATGAAAAAGTCATCACAAACCCACTTTATTCAGTGGATTAAACCCCCAAGGATTGCTGGATGGGGGGTACAGGCTCCATGACCTTTTGAGGCTGTCAGTCGAGCATCACTTTCAAGATCCAAAATGTGCCAGCAGATCCTCAGCATCAGCAGATTTCTCTCCAAAAGAGTAAAGGACCAAATACCTCCAGTGTAAATAGCAGGAAATATTCCCAATTCCAACGTCCTGCAGTGAGAATTCACTGGAATACAGAACTGTTATGCTCCAGATCAAAGTCAATTCCTCATGGTGGGAAGCACTCAACCTGCACAGCAGAACTGATGTGATGCTGCTTCCTGCCCCTATGGACCTCTCCTGGATTCGTGGTGAAGGGAATCAGCATTCCTGCTCCAGCATGAAGGTATGGACCAGGAGGATGGAAGTGAGAGCAGGCTGCATTTTCAGTCCTTGTCATAGCAAAGCTCGTGAAAAGAGAACACAGCCCCTCCTAATGTCCTGGAAATTCCCCTGAATCATGCAAAGTTGGTTGTAGAAAATGTCAGGTATTTTTCTAACCCTTTTAACATTGCACAGAGCCAGCAGGAATTCATCTGGAAAAGGCAATTAGCAGAGGTTAATTTGCACGGCATCAGAGCTGGTCATTTTTGCCTTTTTCTGAGAAAAATAAAAAGGAGGGGAGAGGATATAAAAGTTAGCATGTCCTTACCAAAGTTATTGAAATAATTGAATAGTGCTTTTCCTCCACTTCTCTGCTCTGTTCCTTGCATCCTCTCTGAATGTTCACTGACTTGAAGCTTTCCATGGAGCTGACTGAAATTCCAAGAATTTCACCTTTCAAACATTTAGGGAACATTTTTTCATTCCCTTCCTTTTTTGGTTTGTTTCTCAAAGAATCATTTTCCTCTCCAATCTTCAGCACTGTTATTTTCAACCAATTCTAAGAATAGTTAGAAGGCTGCTGAATTCTAAACCCCAGCAGCGTTTCCAGGAAAAGCAGGGAATATTTTAAGGCATAAATCATCTCTCACCAGCTCCAGGGGTTTTTGGTTGCACTGCTGTTGTTCAGACACAAATCCCAATGCCAGTAAAGGCAGGGCTGCCTCAGAGAAGAGACTTTCCTTATGCTCAGCCTAAGGAACGTTTTTGTCAATTTAAAAATAAATGTATAATTGAGATGATTTTATGATGACCTGTGATCATATCCCTGGTGCCAACAAGAACTCAAAGGTCAGAGCATGGTGAAGCCAATGGAAAAATTCCCCTTGTTTTCAGTATTTTGTGGATCAACCCTTAAACTTTAGTCCATCAGAGACACAAATGGATGTTTAATTTATCACCCAGCCCAAGGGAACTAAGAAATGCTTCAGAGCAAGTGACTGTTGAGTGCTTTAAGTGAGCCCCAGGCAAACAGCACCTGCAGGAATGCGTTCTCACCTCCCAAAAACGCTGCTGCATTATCCCCTGGCTGCCAGATTTGTTTGCATCCTGCTGCAGCACTGCGAGGAATAACAGGACTTATCCACAGGGTATTAAATCAGCAGGAAGAGGAAGCAGAAGCATAATCCATTTCATCTCTCTTAAAACAGAAGCAGCAAAAACCTTCTACTGAGTTGTCCAAGACAGCATAACGACATCTTTATATTCAACTAAAATTTATGATTCCCTAAAAAGAGATTGAGATCGGGTGCAGTGATTCAATCGAGAATTTTGGTGATGAGCTGAAAGGTCTGAAACCAGTTTTGCCAATTTATAATTTATCGACTTGACCAAAAGAGTAAACTAGCAATCTAGATCTCTTCAAACCCCAAGCACAGACTCTGATTAGTTTTAAGCGTTAATTCACTCTCCCCACGGAGATGTCACTGAGAGGACTTCATACCACAAAAACCACACAAAAAAGGACATCAAGCAAATAACGGCATGTGCTCAGTACAAGAAAAGACAACTATTTATTTAGCACAGCGAGTCCAGTCATTTAAGCCTTCTGCTTTGACAGATTTGGGGCTGAGAGAGGGGGGATTTGCCCCCTCAGCCTGGTGCTCGCTGGACATTTTTGGCTCAGAACGAAAGCACTGCACAGCCTGGCACAGTAAGGCAGGACAGGAGGTGTTTGCAAGGCAGGGCTGCTGTGCGCTGTGGCATCTACGCTGCATCTGCCCAGCTCAACACTAGACCCACACTTGGAAAAGCGCTACATCACAGCCCAGGATGGTCTAAAAGTGCCTCATTTTAAAGCAAAGAGCCCACACGACTACCCAGGGAGGGGAGAAGAAGCTCAGGGATCCGAGCACACCACACACTCAGCACTTCACCAGCCAGACATTCCTTGCATTGGGGAGAAACCAGGAGTGGAAAGGAATTCAGGAGCTGCATGGCGTGGTGGGAATGGCACAGAGAGCACATCATGGACACTTGGTGTGAAGGGAATGAAGGAAGGGTTGGACTCCAGCTTGGATTCTCTCCCCCTCCCAGACTGCAGCAATACAACACAAAGGTTTGTATACACACACACACACGCAGGATGTACTTCAAGGCAGGGTGGTGCACACACACACACACACACACGGACACAGATGGGTATTTTCCAAACCAAACTGTCCAACAGGTGGGTTCCAGGTGCTGAACCTGGTCAGCAGACTGCTGAGTGATCACAGGAAGTGGAAAACCCCTTGGGAACAGGACATACCACGTTCAAAAATCCCTTACAAGCACGACATACCCGGTTTGCCGAGCAGGGAGGGCTCGAATGAGCAACGTGCCCTGATGAGGAGCTGCAGCCCCATCACCACCTCTGTGCTGTTCCTGGATGAAATTGGTGGCCTTGCATCTGAGTGCTCTAAGGGCAGGCAGGGCTTGGAGATGGAGAAAAGGTTAAGGCCATTGGCTGAGAACTGTTTTTCCCCTCTTCTGTTGCCAAAGGTGAAGACAAGGAAATAGAAACATTTTAGAAAGTAAAACTGGAGACTCAAGTGAAACAGGTGCTTCGTTTTCCTCCCCTGATCTATCTATGCTGGTCAGGGCAGAACAGAGAGATGCTGTGCCTAATGTCACACACTGCTAAAAACAATCCTAGGCCAGAGCTGAGAGGGAGGGAGGGGACAGGAAAGGTAGAAACATCTCTTGGAAACAGAAGTCACTGTCTGAAAATCACCACCCAACCTGGCAAAACTTGAACTGGAGCAGGAGGGGGGTGATTTCCCTTCCTTCTGAGCAACGTAAGCAAAACTCCCTGTGAAAATTTCCCTGCAAAGTTGTGCTTCAGAGATCTGAGGGGAGAGGAGGACCCTTCTGCTTCCAACCCTTCCCCAGGCTGTGAGTGACACACTGCTGCTGGGAGACACATCCACAGTTCATGCCAAGAGTGCTTTAGGCTACCAGGATCTCACCTGGAGCTGTAGCCTTGCTTCTCAAAACTCCTGTGAGCTCAATACGCTCGCCCCTGTCTCTGTGCTGGCAAAGGTGGAGGCATCAACCTCCCACTGCTCCAGGACATGGTGTCTGATATTCCCAGAGGCTGTGAACCTTTGGGAATATTTTCTGAGCCACGCATTCCAAGACCATGTGCATTCAGCAGGTCAGATTTGGAGGTAAATAAGACAGATATGAGCCAAGAGAAGAATTGCCAGGTCAGGTTATACCCTCCCACTGTCCTGCTCAGGGACTGTGCCAGAGGCAGACACTGCACAGGCAGCACCTGAGGAATGCACACCTCCCTCTATCCCTGAATTCACCCATCCATCTATCTCAGACAAAGGTGCACAATGGGCTCTGTAACAGAGCTCACCCCTCTGTGTCACAGTCTCTCTCTAATCATCACTCCTGCCCCTGCCCATGTGCTGTGGCTGCTGCTGAGCTCCCATTCGACCTTCTCTAATCTCTGACCCAGCTTAAACCCAAAATGTAAGGGGTTTTTATAACACTCTGTTTGCAGCAGCCAAGGGAAGCCTAATAGAAGCTTTCAGAGCCAGATCTCCTCAATTCTTGCTGTTTAGTGCTGAGCATTGGCCAAAGCACTAAATACCCTCTCTCCGCCCCCTCACAAGGTCTGGCTTTAGAGCCAAGGTACTCACCCATGAAATCAGGCTGCTCCTGAGGGCTGGGAATTTGTTTCCATTTTCAAAGTGTGGACAAGTTACAAATCCCTGCTATTGCTGTCACAAGAGAGAGGTAAGAAATCTACCCAGGACAGACTCCAGTGCCCTTGAAAGGGGTTTCCCTGGTATAAAGTAGGCAGGTCAATGTTACTCTTGTAGGGTCCCAGGTCCTCTCTGCCCCTAAGACCAGCTCATGTCTCCCCCTTTTCCTGTCTTCCCATGTGCTGAGAGACCACAGCCGTCAGTGGGGGGAAAATCCAGTGAAAGGCCTTATCCAAAGCCCAAAAAAATGAACACAAATAGTCCAGCCAACCTCGAGGGAGCTTGGACTGAGGCCACAGCACCTCACAAAGCCCAGCCTAACTTTAGGAAATACTAGATCCAAAACAAAGTCTCTCTATCCCAAACGCTGCTCTCATGACCCTGGCAAGCCCTGGGATCCTGAAGGCTGCAATGGGACTTCCCCGGGTCACAGCACAGCCCCTCTGGTCACTGTCCTGCTGGCAGCTCAGCCAGAGGAGTGACCTGATGTGACATGTGACATCCCAGGCTCATGCTCGGCTCTGCCACGCTCGGCTCTCTCTGGTTCCTCTGGAGCACTTCCCAGGCAGGTGTTCCAAGGTGGGATGATGAGCAGCAGGTACACAGACACCGATCAGGGATCACCTGTGGCTGTTGGGTCAGGGGGCTGCCTCCCTGCCACTGCCCCTGCTCTTCCCTTGTCCCAGGGGGGCTGGACAAACACCCCCAGCGCAGTGTGACAGGCGAGCTGGGCCTTAGCACTCCCCTTCCATCTTCTTTACCACAGCCCAAGTTAAAACAGAACCAAACAGAAACCAAAACACAAAGTGGGGACTCCAGATGGGACGTAGAACACTTTGGACTTGAAAATGGGACTGCAAGAGAGTGGGGAGGTATCTCCCAGGGAGGACAGCGGGGGAGGGGAGGGGACACCGTCATTTACACCCATCAGGAGAAGCTGTAATCTATACACAGTGATATAAGCCAAGATATATTACATGAAAGAACACACTGAGTGCATGGAGTTACCCACAGGGGGTCAGACTGGCACAGTAGTCTTGAACAAGACCCTGGAGTTGCAGTTGGTGTTTGTTGTTGACCTATCTAGCTCGCTCTCTCTATATATAGCTATGTATAGAATTTCTCTGCATGCATTTGTCTCAAAAGGAGCTGTACAGCTGGGCTGGGTTCCTCATCCCCACCCCGTCCTGGTCTTCATTTTTTCCGGGCTAGAAATGCCACTCCCACAATCACAGCCAGCGCAGCCACCGCCACTCCTCCGACGATGATCAAGGGCTTCATGTTGTCAAAGAAGCTGCCCGGTGACTCCTCGGAGCTGTTTCCCTTGTGGTCAGAGTCAGGGGACTGGCCGCTGGCCTCCTGTGTCTCCGCAGCGGCGGGGCTGGGTTTCAGGTTGCTGTGGTTGTTGGCGATGGCGGCGTCACCGCCTGCCTTCTTGGTGGCCGTGGCAGGAGCAGGCTGCTCTTTGGGGGCTTCCTTCTTGTCTGCATTCATGGCAGGCCCGGGGTTGGGCTTTTCTGGCTTCCCGGAGCTGGCGGCCTTGGCGTCGGGTTTGTTCCCGCTTCGGACGTTGCCTTTGGAATCCATCCTAGGGGTGCTGTGGGCAGCGACTGATGCGCAGGGCTATCCCAGCTCTTCTCCCTTGCCCGGCTGCTGCAGGAAGCAGAGGAGCCACCCGAGCTCAAGGCCTGGGAGTGGTTGTCTTGGGATGCTTGTCACGCTGGCCGTGTCCTACCTGGACATGATACAGCACCTGGAGGGGGAAGCAGAGCAAGGAGAGGTGAGTGACAGGGCAGAGCAAACCAGTGTTGTTCTGCCTGGAGGTGATGGAGGAGGACAGAAAGGAAGACTGGAAAACTGTTGGCTCCTTCTTTCAGAACCATGAACTCCATTCAAAGCATTTACTACAGGCTCTGTGCCTGCAACAATCACAGAACCAGAGAATGGCCTGCGTTGGAAGGGACCTTAAAGCTCACCTTGTTCAAGCCATGGGCAGGGACACCTTCCACTGGATCAGAGGGCTCCAAGCCTGGCCTTGGACACTTCCAGGGATAGGGCAGCCACAGCTTCTCAGGTCAGTGTGTGCCAGGGCCTCAGCACCCTCACAGGGAAGGATTTTTTCCTAATATCGAACAGGAACATCAAACAAGTTGGACTGACTGTCATCTATGGCTGCCACATCTGGGCATCCATAGTCCAAGTCCACCCTGGCTGTGTGTGTGAGGTCATTTGTCAGCGATGACAAACTCACATCCAACCATCCAAGCAAATAAACCTTACTTTGCCTTTGCTCAGCCTTTCCATTCCTTCTGGGTAAGGAGAGAACACTTTGTTTCATGGGAAAGCAGATGGGATAGATCTCTCCCTTCACCCTGCCTTTCACAGCACTATCCCAAGGTCCATTTAGGAAGTGGTTAAAACGTGATCTTGTGTCATACTCTCCCTCCAGATGGGTGCTGCAGGAAAACCAGGATTGGTTCCTCAGTTCTCACAGGTATCAGGGATAAAAGGATTATTCCTGCCAGTATTTTGGTGGAGCAACAGCAAAACAAAGTGCCAGATCCTCAGCTGATGCAAAACAGAGAACTGACTGCATGGACTTACTGCAGAGCTGGATCTCTTGGTGACAGAAACATCTCACTCCTGTCACCTCCTCAGGGTTTGCTGGACTTGCCCATGGAGCCAAACAGGATCAGCTGGGGCTATCTTCCCCAGGGAACTGATACAAGCAGTGAACAGCACGGCTGCACCTCGGGAATTCAGCAAAGGGACAAAGTGGGCTTTGAGGGGATGCAAAACCATCGCAGCACCCTCACCCCACACACCTGGCAGGGCAGGGTGAGCTGAGGATGGAGCTCCTGTGGCTGCGCTTCCATGTGACAGGAGGAGAGGACGATGCACTGGGCATTTTGCCACCAGGCTCTGGCAGTTCAGCACCACACCAGCTCCGAGCTCAGGAAATAAAGAACAACCAGGAGGCAGCATCGGATCCGAGCCGCCGGCTTCACTGGCTCCCTGCTGACCTTCAGGTCTGCCAAGAGCTTTCTGCCTGCTAAGTGAAATCAGAGCTCATTGTCTGGATCCAGAGCTGAAGAGGCTCCTCAAAAACCTCAGCCAGCAGAGGTTCCTTCCACAGCGGCTCAGAGGGCAGATCACTCCTCTAATGACAGGAACAAAGTCCCAGGGCTGCAGCAATGATCTGTGCTGCTGACTCTTCTGGAAAAGAGGCTGACAAACATGGGGCTTTCATCTCCATTTAGGCAGGAATGGAGGAAATCTCACAGAAATGCCAGGTTTGGGTCTAGAGCACAGCTGGGCAGCACCTTATGGCTCCTAAGTTGGAAACCCCTCCCTCTCCTGCTTTCCCATGCTTGGTGGTCACCAGCTGCTCCAGTGCCAGTCAGCTGGAGCAGACTGAGGAAACTGCAGCACCAAAATCATGGAATTCCATGTCTCTCACAGAATATCCCAAGTTGGAAGGGACCCACAGGGATCTTCCAGTCCAGCTCCTCACACTGCACCAGGCCTGGTGACTATAAAACCCTGTATTTCTCATTGACTGCAGCTGGACAAGGCTTGCATTCCCTAGTTTGGGATACTGAACCCTTTTGGAAAGCCCAAACTGCGCCACTCTCACAGTTTGCTGAGTGCTTATCAGCCTCTTGGGCATCCTGTACCACACAAACCCCACCCCGGACGCTCACCCAGCTTCAGACCCCGCTGTGGTTTGGGGCTCGGGAGGGAAACACAGGCCTGGCCAAGTGCAAGAACAGTTTCCTTTCAGTGCTCACTCTGTAATATTTCTGTAGATATCACCTGCCTCACCTTTTCCTGTGCTTCCAGAGAGCATCCACACTGCTCTGTCAGCACAAGTCCTACATAAATCCAGGGCTGAGGCTGCACAAAGTCACTCCCAGGACTCTGCTCCTCTGGTTTGGGACCAATTAATCCTTTTTTTTCCCCAAATCTGGTACAATGAGACACAAAGAAATAGTAAGTGGAGCTCACAACTGAAGTGGGCTCAGAGGTTACAGCAGGAAGAGTCATATCAATCGTGGCATAAATATTAAATGACCTTTTTTGTCACTTTGATATCAGTTAACTGGGCTACTCACACATTCTGATATTTATGTGGTTACAGCACAAGCATTAAACTTCTGCTTTTTCCCTGGGAAAACCATGTGCAGCCTATGGAGATCATGAGGTAAATCACAGAGAGGGCAAACTCATCTTTTTGCTGAGAAATGGGGACCCTACACAGCCCAGGCACCTCAGGGTTTATCCACACCCCTCACTGATCCAGATTCCTGGGGGCAGGAAAGCTGGTTTTGCTTGGAGCCCATGCTGGGCCATGAAGCTTTGTCCTGCCACCATGCCCTGCACTGCCACAAACAGAATTTCCTGATTCTAAGTGCATTTCCACTAAAAGCAACACAAACCCCTCACACAGCTTTATAGAAAAGGTTTTAAAATATGTAGAAACCAAACTAAGCCAAAAATCAATATTGGCAGTTCTTAAGTGCCCGCATAAAAGGGCTTTTTTCTGTGGTTTTCCATCACTGCAAGTAGCCACAGGATTGCCCAGCACCTCTCCAGACCCTCTGGCCTGGCTTCTGCTCCTCCTCTGGATCCTGGGTACCCTTAGCAGCACATCCTGTTCCATCCCACTACTTAACCCTCTTCTGTGTGCTCTTAGCTCCCTGCCTTGGGAATCATCTCTGCTCTCCATTCTGTACTTCTAAGGGCATGACCATGGGCTCATCTTTAAGCACCTCTGTCTCCTCCAGCCTGAAGAAAGAGGTGCTTTCCTCATTTCCAAAAACTAAGCCTGCACGTGAGAGTTTCCCCCACCATTCCTTTGTCTCCTCCTCTTCCCCTCATTCCATCACACCAAGTTTTTCTCTAAATGACACTTTCCCCTACCTTTGCTTTCTTTTTTATAGCTCCTCACATCTTTTTATTCATCCCTTCTCTCTTGTCAGTTGCTGTCTCTGCCTGTCTACCCATTCCTCCTCCTTCCAGCTCCCTCTCTGCCTCCTACACAGGCAGCAGCATTTGGGAATAAGGTTTTGTGGGAGACAGGCTCCATTCCCTCCCTCTTCCCTGCTATTTCTATTTAAAGTCAGTGCCCTTTCAGGCAGGTTCTCATTGCCAGCAGCTACCCAGCTCTTTCCCAGGCTGGGAAAAGGGAGCTGGCATAATAAAACCAGGGATGATAAAGGAGAAAAAGGAAAAAGAAAGCCTTCCAAATTGCTGCTGCTGCTGCAAAGACTGGCACACAAACACCACAGCTCCCCTGGGATGCTCTCAAGGTCAGTGCAGTCGGACTCACCCAGCGCAACAAGCTGCCCTCTGCCAGAGCAACAGGCCAGCAGAGGAACAGCTTCCCTGAAGGGCACCTTTCCTGCCTCAAATCCCAGCAAATCACCAAACACTTCTATTCATCTGTCTCCTGCGTGCACAGATGAAAGCTGCATCAATCCTGCACCGAACGGAGCGGATGAGTCATTGCCACAGCACAGCTCCAGCCAGGATGGCCCCTTCCCCCTGCAGGGACCAGCCCCATCCCATCCCCAAATCCTCTCATCCTCCCCTACTGCCTCCATCTGGAAGGGAAATTCAGCCACTTTGCAAGACCGAGGAGCTGCTCCAGGGTGTGGGTCTGGGGTGCAGTGGCAAGCTCATCCATAGGGTTTTTCCCTCTGTTTTGGAAAGCAGAGCATTCCCTGGGGTCCTTGATTGCCACACTGAGACTGGCAGCAAGGAAGGATTTAACAACACGGTGGGGTTATGGATCAGGATTTATCCTGCAATAAAGAGCCATCCCTACACTCCAGGTGCCCTCCAGCTGGAAACATCTGTCTTGGAAATAGCTACTGACCACATCTGACCTGGAGCAATGCTGTTCAGAGAGAGCCAGAGATGCCAGGAAACACCTTATCTTCAAATCCTTCACCTTATCCTCTAATCAGCTCTTCTTTACTTCGTCACTGTGAAAGAAAGGCACTCATCCCCTTCTGCACAGGACACACAGACCCTGGCTCTCCCTAAGGAAACAGCAGCTGGAGCCAAAGGCAGCTCTGGCACAGCAGAGGGAGCTCCTTTCCCACTCTCCATCCATCCATCTCACTCTCACCATCCCACTCTCCTCCACCTTCTCCTCTAACCCCTAAGGAATGCAGCTTGGACTACCCCGTCCTTTGGGAAGTGTCCTCAGGGGTCTGTGCCTGTCCCCTCTGCCACACGTGGAGTGATCTGCAAGTGATTCGTGTCCAGTCCCCTCCTACAACTGAGCAGCATTCCCAGCGCTTCAACTCCCCATTTCCAACGGGGAAAACCAGCATTCCTCCCTTTTTCTGAGCTGCTGGGGGGAACAAACGCCTTAAAGGCAGGGAGATGCCAGGCAAGCACCCAGGAGAAGGACGGCAGAGTAGTGACTAAGCCTCTCCCCGTGCCCAAGGAGTGCAGCGAAGATGGATGAGGTAATGCACCGCCTCTGATATTACCATAAATATTAAAGCAGCTTTACATAAGGAGCTTGTGCTCTCTCAGCTGCCATGAACAGCTCCCCGAGGAGGATTTCAGCTCCCTTCCAGGCTATTTCAGCCCCCGGCTCCTGACGCAACGCACGGCAAACGTGATAAAATGCAACGCAAGCCCCACGCCAGCAGAGTCACTTGTCACAGATGCTTCTAAACGGCCTCAGTGCTGCACAGCCAGGGACAGACTGTGCAGGAGCCTACTGTGCTTCCCCGCCCTCCCAAATCCAACCCTTGGAGACAGCAGCACCAAGTCACAGCAAACACTGGTGACCCACTTCACTCTGATGAGATATTTATGAATCCTTTTCCCAATCTGTTGTTTGTTACTCTCCACATCCCTCCCCCCTCCCTGTCCCTGGATTAAACATTTCCCTCTCAAACAATTCCCTTTGAATCTTGCTGTGGAGTGTCAGATGCTGGAAGTATTTTAGCCTCAAATCACTGCCACGGGGGCAGATCTGCCAGCCAAGTCTCTGCTCCATGGCTGCAGCAATTCCTGCGGCTGCTCTGAGCTCCATCATGCTCCTCACTGGTCCATGTGGTGCTGGCAGTGACCAAAAACCTGCACCCACCACCCCCCACATCTCCCAGAGCATGGCCAGGACCTCCCTTCTCACTCCCAGTGTCACCAAGCCACGTTCCCTCTCTCCCAGGCTGGGCAATGCATCCGCACTCAGAGAGTGGGTTGTACCTGGCACCAAGGTGAGGTGTGGGAACAGGATGGGTTCCTGTAGCCCAGCAAAAGTGGCTTTGCCCTCCACCTGCAAAGGGAAGGGCTCTGGGATGCAGACCCTGGGCCACCAGCTGCTCAGAGGTGTGACACCAGTGCCAGCGTCCTCTCCGGAGGCTGCCCGGCCATGCTGCCCACACAGGTGACACAGCACTTCAGACTCCCCACCAGCAAGAGCCCAGGAACAGGACATATATGGTGTTTTTCTGCACCACAACCTCTGCAGATAACAAGCTCTGAGCTGAGCAAGCCACCTCTGCAAGCCACAAACATCCTGTCCCCAAAGAGCTCCTGCGATGGACGTGGCAGACATTTTCTTCTCTGAGAGATGGAGGCGGCATTGCAGACAGGGGCTCACTGCCAGGGGCTCAGCCTGTGTTCTTTTGGGGGGTTTAACCCCAAACACAGCTCCAACCTACCCTGATAAGACACCCTGCCTGTACACAGCCACGTGCACAGCAAAAACCAGGCACTGCCAAACAGCTGTGGGAGAGAGATTTTGTCTCCAGCCACGTGCTCCAACTGACTCTGTAGGGCTGGGCACTGAGTCACACCCAGCACGGCCCTGGCCTGCTGCTGGCAAGAGAAGTCACACCTGGCATGGCCCCTCAAGTGCCACCAGCCCCCCACAAACAGCTGCACTCTCAGACACATCTTATAGCAAAATAATATCTAGACTTCGATAGCATCTAGAAATACGTTGATGAGGTTGGGTTGGAAATACCCTGCTGCAAAGCCTGGCTCCTCAGAGTACTAACACAGTCCCCAACCCCCCAAAACAGAGTTCAGAGCACCTCAATTTGCTGTGCTAACCCCACTTTAATCTTGGGTTTGAACCCCCACTCAGACACAAAATCAAATTCTCTTTTCCCCTGCATAGGTCCATTTTTTTTTGTCTGCCAACAAAATTGTAGCTTTTACCCTTCAAAAATCATGAGGTGTTAGATCCTGAACCTCTCCCTGGCAGGGTTGAGCATCCCTCACTCCAAGACAGAAATTCAGGGGAGGAAGGAAAGGCTTCTCAGCCAGGATGATTTTTTTTTCCATGGCAGCTGTTTGTCAGGACACTGGATCCAAGCAGTGGAGCAATAATGGGGAACACTTTGGGAGACACTGCAGCAACAGGAATCCTGGAGCTTTAACTCAGTGTGACACCTCACAGGGATGTGGGTGCATCCTGCACCCTACCCTGGGCAACTCCTCATGTCTTGACTTTTGCAAACACACTCAGTTCATTTCTTTATAATGGTTTCTGCAGCCCTCTCAGAGCCAAAAATTCAACACCCTAGCTGGGGACATGGGGCTCATCTTGGTTCTCTGCTCAGCTCTGGGTTTGTGGTGCCAGCTCAGGGATAACGTGACAGGGTCAGCAAACATTCCCTGCCTCTTGGAAAAGGGTGAACACTCATTCCTTCCCACCACAAAGCCCTGCTCCTAACCCTGGGCCTGCCAGCACTTGGGAAAAGCCTTTGGGAAGAGGGCAGATGCTTCCAAATTGGGGTGTTGCTCCCCAGGCAGCCACAAGCCAATCCCCAGCTTCAGGAGGCTGATTCCCCTTCTGACAGATCTTGCTTTTAAGGCATCTTCCTCCCAAGTCCTGTATCCCAAATTCAACACCCACAAGCAAAAAAGGATGAGGGATATATGTGACACAGTGAAATAGCCCCAACCACGGCAGGAAGCAGCAGCAAATTCAGCATCCCTCCCCAGTTTATGGGCATCCTAAATCCATGCCTTCTGCCTAATGTGGCATCACCCCCTTTGTGGCTCAACTGGGGCCAGCAAAATGATTCTGGAAGCGATTCCTCACATGCAGAGCTGGGTCTGGAATCTGGCAGCCCCTGGATCTGCAGGCGTCAGCCTGAAAACTGTTGCTCTGCAGCTGAAATCTAAGAAGCCACTGCAGGCAGTCGAGAGGGCCAATTCCACACGAGGCAGTGACCTTCCAGGGAGGCTCTCCACACTCTCTGGGGTTAAAGTTATCCCTTACCTTGTGCAGCAACACCAGGGCACTCTCCTCCCTGGCAGAAAGCTGGGAAGCATCTGGGGAATGATGGCCAAAGCTCCTCCAGCATGGAAATCCCTGCTCAGGGAACTCCATCCCTCCCTCTGCCCCATCTGCAAGCCCTGACACCTGATCCAGGATGGGGACACTGTGGCAGGGTGTTCTCCAGTCCCCTATCCCAGCAGCCTGCCAGGGGAGGGGATGGGTGCAGCGGGATGAAAATCCACATTTAGGGGAGATCTGGGGATCCTTCCCCTACTCTACCACAATATCACAGGGTTAGATGTTGGTGTTGGACACCGTGGCTGAGAATGGACAGAGGAAAAACGCTGAAGGTCAAACCCGTGAAGGTCAGACTTTTGGAGGTCAGTCCTGAGATGGAGCAGGGAGCTTAATCCAGCATAGTCCATCCTCCCTCTCCTGACGGCATCCTGCCCAAGCCCCACCCAGGAAAAGGGGCTGCGGCGGAGAGGTTTCCTCCTCCTGTCCCAATGCCCAAGTTCTGCCAGCCTGACCTCGATTCGATTTTTAAAATCTTCTTCTTTCCCCTCTGCCCCTCTCCAGAAGCCACCGGAGGGACAGAGAAGTAAACAGGAGTAAATCAACAGGTCCCTGCAAACACACATCACATGGATGCGCAGAGAGCAGGGACTGAGGAGCCTGAGACATTCCCAAGCATTCCCTCCCTGGAAGCAATCACCGTGACTCAGGAGCCCTGGTCTGGTATCCGCCCCCCTCCCACTCCTTCGGTGCAATGTTCTCCCTCAAAATAGGCACTATTGCCTCTGACATCTTTCTCCCTTTTGGGTTTTTTGAGGCAGATTTCCCTTTGCGAGGTCCTCTCCAGCACAAGCCCAGGGTCCAATCAAAGGATACACCCCCTAACTGAGATCAAATTCCCCTGCCCAATAAAACAACCCCCTTCCCTCCGAAAAGGTGGAGGCTGAACCAAGCTGCCGGCTGTTCCAGCTTCCCTCCTGCCTCAGGACTGACAGAATTAAACAGAGCCACTAAATCCATCCAGGCAGAGCGAATGGCAAACAAATTCCACTCTCCGTGCAGATGGGAGGGGGAAACCAGCTGGGAAACAGCCCAAAGCCTTCCAGGGAGGTGCGCCAGCTCTCCTGCCAAGGCTGGAGGGGCTTAGCCGGGGATGCTGCTTCCCCTCCTCCCTCCCAGCCTCCCTGTTTCCGGCACATGGCCGGCTCCGCTTCCCCGTGCCCGGCGCCCTCCTGCCTCCGGAGCGCTGCTGCGGCATCCAGGGCCTCTCCCTGCCGCCGGCCCGGCTCGGATCAGGGGGAAGGGCTCGGCTCGGGCCGGACGGTACAGCCCGCAAGGCTGCAGGTAGGTGCAGGCAGCAGGAAGCAGCGGGCAGGAGGCACCCGTGCGTTTGCAGAAACACCTCCTGTGGCTGCCTGACCTTCAGGGAGTACAAACATGGGAGCTGGGACGGCAAGGGAGCCGTACGGGGCCGGCCGTCCTCACCGTGCTCCTCGTTTGGGGTCAAAAAAGCACTTTTCTACCTCTTACGGGGAAAGCTGTGGAGGGCCGGTTCCAAAGGCAGTCGGCATGGCATCCCCCGGCCTCCATCCCAGGCGGCTGCGGGGAGATGGGCACTCACCTTGAGCAGGTGGCTCCGCGTCTCCGTTTCGCTTTGTCACCCTGCGCAGGACATCCGCACATCCCGGAGCCGGCAGCCCCGGCCCCTCCACCCCGCGCCCCCCATCCCGGCGGCTTCCCTTACCTCTGCCCTCCGGCCGGACCAGTCACACCTTGGGAGCTGGCTCTTGCGCAGAGAGGAGGGAGGGAGGCAGGCAGAAGGGAGGGGGGGGAACTTAGGAGTTTCCCACAATGCACCTCTGCAGACTGCATGAAGATGGAGAGCAGGGAGGGGGGGAGAGGGCGCTCCAATCCAGAGGAAAGGGCTGGGAGCTGGAGGGGCAGGATGCCAAAGGGGGTGCAGGGTGGTAAAGGCATCCCAGCTGCCTCTCCACGTCCTCTGTCATTTGGGGCTGAGCTGGCTCAGCAGTTCAGGGCTGTCCCTGCAGCACTGACCCCTCTGCTGCTCCATTTGTTTCTCCTCCGAGTCCTGCCTGGATTTGCAGCAATTACATGAAACACAGCAACAAAGTGGGGGGGGGGTCACACTGGGAAAAACACCTGGGAGCAGGCTAGCGTGATAAATTGGGATACCTGTGTGTAGACCACAGGCAAAGGGAGTATGAGCCTCCCCTCACCAGGATAAGGGATTTCCAAATGAGATGATCCCTGGCAGTGAGTTAAGGAATGTCAAACTGACTTGCCAAGGAGCAGCTCTGCACAGTGCAGGGAGGACACTGAAATGCTGCACCTTGGTATGGTTTTGTGCCAGCTCTGCTCCCCTTCTCCCCAGACTGCTCCTTGTCCCAGCAGGCTGGGGTTTGACACTCCTTCCCAGACCAGAGCTGGGCACACAGCCCAGTCCCACTGCAGAGCGCTATCAGCCAGACAGGCACTGCTAGACACGGCCACCTCCTCCTCTTCCTCCTCCTCATCCTCCTCCTCATCCTCACCAGCTAAAAGCAAAGAACCCTCTCTGTCACAGCCTCACCCTTCCAGCCAGGTGCAGGGTTCAAATTCCCATCCCTGTGTCACTTCCTGCTTGTATCCCAAACCTCAGCAGGTTCTGGGATTGTCTGGAGCTGTTTTAGCCCATATCTCAGAGCAAATCAGGCTGTGTGCTGCTTGCCTATCTGTCTCCATCAGTTTCTTGGTACCCACCAAACCACCCACCAGTGCCCAGCCAGGTGCATGTCACGGGTAAAAAATACTCAGGTTGCTTAAATCCCACTGCAAAGGAAAATCCTGCCCACGTTTGAAGAGAGCTGCAGAATGAGGGGCTGGATGCAAGAACCCAAATCTCCAAGGACAGGCTCAGGCAGGCTGGCACGGACAGGATTAGCTGTGGCTGATGCTGATGTTCTCTCTCTTCCCTGTCTGGTCCCGCACCTAGCAGTGCCAGCACTCCCTGCTCTTTCAGAGGCTTGTGCCAGGCACAGCCAGGACCTTTCCATGACTCCAAATAGCTTCCTTCCCTCCCTAACACATCCCAAATCTGCTGATCTACTGACAGCAGCAGAGGGGCTGAATTCCTGCAAAGCTGGTGGAAATCCACGGTTTAATGCAGGTGACACCCCCAAACGGCCACTTCCCGGACCAGCAAAATCTCTTTGCCACTTCGGTATCAGGCAGGAATATCCTCAAGGGGGCAGGAGAAGGGAGGGAGTCTCCTGCAAGTGGGAATCGCCGGGTCTGGTCCCCAGAGCCTGAATGAGCTGAGGCCAGGGGGTTCCAGCAGTGATTTCCGTACGTTATCACACTCTGCCTCTGCCTTAGCAGATAAACATCCCCACATGGTACTCTCACACACCTCGGGCCAGAATTCTCATTTTATTTAAGTTCTGACTGTAAACATTTTTTTTGTACTGAGGTAGGAAAAAGGGAAGCGAAGGAAAAGCTGTAAAAACAATGAACTCCCCACATCTCCCCATGGCAGAGTCACATCCTCCCTAATGCAGCACAGGCACAGCGAGCAGCAACCATGGCTGAGACACAGCAAGGTGAAAATGGCTTTTTCAAGGTCAGAGGGAGTGGGAAACCTTTAGAAACAGTGCTGCTGGATTTGCCCCCTCCCTCTCGGCTCACAGCACCTCCCAGGAGGAGTTAGCAGGGATAAGGACAGCCCTGGCTCCTGGGGAGTTCTTCCCTGCAAAACACACAGGGGAATGTTGGTGGCAGCAGCATCCTTGGAAAGGAACATAGAATCATAGAATTGTTGAGGTTGGGAAAGCCCTCTGAGGTCATCACGACCAAACATTTTCCAGCACTGCCCAAGGCCATCACTACCCTGTGTCCTCAAATGCCACATCCCCATGGCTTTTCAATCCCTTCATGGATGGGGACTCCACCACTGCCCTGGGCAGCTGTGCAAGGACTGCACAACCCTTTCAGTGAAGGAATTTTCCCCAATATTCACTCGAAATCTCCCCTGGCATAACTTGAGACCATTTCCTTTAGAGAGAATCATCCCCAGAATTATTTGACATCCTGCAAGCAGGAGGGACAGGGTGATGTCTGGTTCTGAGCAGGGAAACAAGGAGTCCATAAGGAATCCTTCAACTCCCAATGTGCCTTAAAACATCCTTTCCCAATTTCCCCCAATCCCTCACAAGCAGCTTTGCTAAACACATCATCCTGAAAAGTTTGTTGCTTTTTTATTTCAATTATGGAAAGAAAATAATCACTCACAGAA
>VZTZ01048331.1:0-10337 GCA_013400955.1 Drymodes brunneopygia
AAAACCCAACTGACAATTCTACACTGCCTGCTTTCCTGTTGGCAGAAAATTGTCTTTTATAGGTTTTTTTTCACCAAAACCATGCACGTGTCAGGACTCACTCCAAGGAGCTGGAACTGAGGGGATTTCTTTGTTACTGCCCTTGGCCTGCAGCAGGCCACAGGACACATCAGCCACACTGATCCTGATGATCAATAATTCTGTGTCTGTGCTGCTGGCAGGAGGGCTCCAATGAGATTTGTGCAGAATGCTTTATTCCCTCTCATTGTCCAAAAGATTCCATTGCATGGAACAGCTTCTGACCCAACCATGAACATGCAAAATGGCTTCTGGAAACCTTATTAATGAATAAGAAATTAATATTGGTAATTGCTTCCCCTTGAGGGGGAAGATACAAACTGGACACTGTAACAGGAGGTATCGCCCTGATTTTTGCAGTGTTCTGTATTGTTACTTCTGTAGTAAAAGTTCTCATGCATTTTCTATAAACATAATCCTTATTTTTCTAACCGACCTAAATTATTTTAAACTTCTAAATTATTTTCATTCCTTTCTCCTAANAGCTCATTTTCTTCAATGCAGTAATAATTTGGACTTTTTTTGACATAAGCCATGAACAGCTTCAATAAGAAACAACTGTGTGATAGATATGATATGTAGGATTTATATCAGCTCTTATTTTTCAATGCAGTGACAATTTGGACCTTTTTTTGACACCCATGAACAGCTTCAATAATAAACAACTGTGTGATAGATATAATATGCAGGATTTCTATCAGCTCATATTCTTCAATGCAGTGACAATTTGGACTTTTTTTTGACATAAGCCATAAACAGCTTCAATAAGAAACAACTGTGTGATAGATATAATATGCAGGATTTATATCAGCTCATTTTCTTCAATGCAGTGACAATTCGGACTTTTTTTGACATAAGCCATGAACAGCTTCAATAAGAAACAACTGTGTGATAGATATGATATGTAGGATTTATATCAGCTCTTATTTTTCAATGCAGTGACAATTTGGACCTTTTTTTGACACCCATGAACAGCTTCAATAATAAACAACTGTGTGATAGATATAATATGCAGGATTTCTATCAGCTCATATTCTTCAATGCAGTGACAATTTGGACTTTTTTTTGACATAAGCCATAAACAGCTTCAATAAGAAACAACTGTGTGATAGATATAATATGCAGGATTTATATCAGCTCATTTTCTTCAATGCAGTGACAATTCGGACTTTTTTTGACATAAGCCATGAACAGCTTCAATAATAAACAACTGTGTGATAGATATAATATGCAGGATTTATATCAGCTCATATTCTTCAGTGCAGTGACAATTTCCACTTTTTTTGACATAAGCCATGAACAGCTTCAATAATAAACAACTGTGTGATGGATACAATATGTAGGATTTATAATAATAATAACATGCAGCCAATCCTTCATGTTTCCTATTATGATATTTACTACAACTTATTATAATAACCATATGCCACCAGAGCAAAATAGGGTTGTATTGTTGTGATGATGAAACAACATAGCTGTACTTGATAATTTCTTTGTTACACTGCCACATAATAGGAGGAGTTTACTAAAAATGATTGGTATATTCAAAATATTTGTGGTTATTTCTTCAGGGAGTGGATTGATTAGTTAATTTGTGGATCTCACTGACACGTGTATTACAGAAAAAGGCAACACAGATGAATTTTAATAGCAACTTGTAAACAGAAGGATGTTTGTAGTTTGTTTATGGAAAATGAAGAGTATATAATTCAGGTAACTGGGGTTTTTTTCCCCCTTTCATGTTAAGAAAATTAAAGAGATGTCATTCTCCTGACTTATAATCAAAAGATATGATGCAAAACTCAGACTGGGAAAGGGAGAACTGGCATTGATATGGTTTTCATTCATCTCTTTCTGCTCACGTGTTGTTTCCTGGGTCAGGTTTAGTTTCATGACTGACCTGATGCAGTGGGCAGCTGTCAGTACCCAGTTGGTGGCAATCAGGGTTCCTCCACAGGTGTGATACCACTTGCCATTGGAATTGTATTGAAGGGAGGCCTGGGATCAAGGAACCAAACAAAGTTCAGACTTTTGCTTACTCATTTTTCATCATTGTGCTTTTTTCCTGCACCCAGAACAAAACTTGCTGGTGGTGAAAGGCTTTGAAGTGACAAGTTTCCAACTCCTTGCCACAGAAAAACTTTCCCCCCTTCCATTTCATCCAAAGCTTGATTTTTAAAATGCATCTTGCTTAAATAGCCCAAGTCTACTTGACTTAAAGTGAGAGCCTGCATTACCAGCAAAACGTAGCACAATCAGAGCTTTCTTAAAAAGAATGGAAACTTTGGGATTGATCAGAACAGAAGAGTCAACACCTAAGACATGCCAGGCAAGATGCACCAAATAGAATGCAAGAAGAGGTTTTGCTCAGTTGTGCTGTGCAGAGAGAGCACAGCCCCACTTGCTCCAGGGAAAGCACAGAGTGACCAACCTGCCAGGGCCAGCTGTATGGTCTTGCATTTTCCCCTCCAACAACTCTGGACACGAGGGGTGGGTAGGCAGGAACCCCACAGCCAAAGGCTAGAAGACAAATGCAAACAGGATGTGCGTTTTGAAAGTAGGTTTAAAAAAATATCTGTAAGATATGAAACAGCACAGCACCCAGTTACTCTTTTGAGAGACCCTCGGAATGAGCATCCTATGCTGTTATTTTTTTCTGCTTTGATGCAGAATGTTCAATTTGTCTAGGAAAAGAAAGCTGTTCTTAGATTTTAATTAACTTTTTCTTTTCAAGCTAAAGCAGAAGTTGGACACGTACCTGCAGGTGCCAGAGTCAACACAGCAAAGAGGATTGCAAGCATGGTGCCAGCTCCTGGGTGCTGCAGGCTCAGCTTCACCCCATTTTATATGGTGTCCTTTATCTCTGGGACACATGACTTAAAATGCAGAGCTATTCCAATACCAATGGAAAACTTGTGCCACTGTGGGATAATTTTTTGTATGCACAAGTTGCTAAAAAATCCCCATTTAGGTGGACCTTGGATCCGGGCTGTATAAATAACTTGGTTAAAGAGAATTCCAAATTAGTCTCTCATTATCTGTAGCAGTTGTTTGCATTTCCATTGCCTTGAAAGTTCATCACAAAGGTGTTCACAGAAGGAAAATGTTAAAAAACGAATTATTCTAACACTTGGTGGTCTGTCAGCAGTAAGTGTCTGATATATTCAGACAGTGATGGATTCAGATGTGTTGGTGGGGTTGGATTAGTTGAGCTCTAGAGAGTTCCTTCCTACCTTAGTTATTGTACAATTCTACAACTGTTTGGGATTATATTTTGGTCTGGGGTCTGCTTTTGGTTTGGTTTGGTTTGTTTTAGTTTGGTTTGGTTTGGTTTGGTTTGGTTTGGGTTTTTTTTGGTTTGGTTTGGTTTGGTTTGGTTTGGTTTGGTTTGGTTTGGTTTGTGTGTAACTGAATGGCATCTACTGCCTCGTACTGACTGAAAACCTGGATCTTCCTTCCCAAATCAAGTTGCACATATTTTAGCATGCCAGACTTCTTCAATAAACCAGGCTGCAATCCCTTTGAAGTGGACCATGCTTCAAGCCATGCGAAGAACCAGCTGTCCATGATGAAGCAGACTAAATGCTGTGCTGTGCTGAGTCAGACCCCATTCCTTTCCCATTCCCCTGTGTCAGAGCAGCAGCACAGCCCTGGAAGAGAAAAGGGTTCCTGCAGCATTGCAGATGAGCCTGGGTACACCCCAGAGCAGCTGCCCTGGGCTGTAACACACTGGGAGCTTGGAAATGAAAAACTGCAAAGCACTTTCACTCCCAGGACAAGGCAGGCAAGAGCTGGCATTTACACCCCTCTGGAGATGCTGCCACAAAAGGAAATGTCTTAATTCATTACTGACATTTGAGATCAGTGACTGGATATCAACACTTACCCCATCTCTTTTTTTTCTTTTTATCTTCTACTACAGGAATTTTCCATCCTCTGTCACCTTCCCATCCATAAACTACTGAAAAACTGTTGCTGGTTATTTGAAAAACAAACATCTCTATCCCATAAGGCAGGACACACATAGGGAACAAACTTACTAGAAGGGGAAACAAATACCATAATTCCAGTTTTGCAACCAGAGCTGTGTTATACACAGAGACCAAACAGAGGGTTCAAAAATGCTGAAATAAATCTAATGTTTAATGTCAGGATTAACCAGCAGCAAAATCCCTGATTTCCAGAGCTTCCATTGAGCAGTAGGTACTGTTTTGGATGAAAGATACCTGGAGCACACATGTGGAAGGCAGAAATATAGAATGCTTTGCTGTTTTGTCTGCTTCTCAAGAATGCATTTTCCTACCCAGACAATAGCACTTGAGAGAGCTGCACTTTGAATTGCAAATTGGATCAACCAAACCCTGTTCCGGCATCTTGTATTTATTATCTGACAAAAGCAGGAACCAGGATTAACAGTGCAGAATTGAGATCCTAATTTTTTTCCATTAATCTGTTGGCTCTTTTCTTAGTGTCTGAATTTACAAGCTAAACAACATGTTATGCTGCTCAGCTTAACTTCCCTGTCACTATCATTTTCACTGAATACCTAATAAAAGTATAAATTTTGGATGGTCAGTTACTATTTGAACTTTCTTAGACTGTTGTGTGCATGTAAACATGGGATTTTGTTTAGTTCTTTAAGCATTTCTGCATGTCACAAATATAACCTTCCGCTGTAAATAGAGGAACCCTGTTTCTTTTCCCCCTTCTTCATGGAGGAATTCTGAAACAGTTTTTGTTACAGAGGAAATGCTCATAGGAATCATAATATATTTAATGCAAAACACTCTCAAAGCTGCTTTGTTTTTTGTTCTATTCATGCTCCATGCCCTGATACCTTATCCATCTTTTCCAGGCCTGAACAGTCTTCCTTGGACTCTTTTGGTGTCATGCTGCCAGCAATTCTGCCAGGGAACATCAAATGGCTCAGGCTCCAGCTGATACCATGGTGGCTTGGAAACAGCCCCCTGGAAGCTCTTACCATCTTCATGCCAGATGTTCCACAGAAACAAAGCAGCTCGTGGAACTTTGGTGAGAAAGAGAAGGAGCTTCTGGAATGCTCTGTTAAAGCAGAATAGCAAAATATCTCCTTCAATACACAGTGCACCTGTGTACAGTTCATAATGGACTCTGTTGCTTCCCTGCCTTCATTCCCTTGAAGGGCAGTAACTCTGCTGTTCCAATTAGGAAATGGAATTGTCTGCAGAAAAGTACAGACACTAAAATCTGCTTTTCTGATGGATGTTTTTCATCTGAAACCAGACAGTAACCCCTCTGAAAATTCTGAGTTAAATCCTGACCCAGTTTTTCCTCGGGACCACCAACTGTGCCAAATTCATTACTTGCAGGATGGCTGTTAAATCTGCTGCTTGATGGTTCCCTGGGATTGTTTCTGTGTTCTTCAAAGTAAAGCTTGGCTTTCATTCCTCAGGAGAGAGTAAGCTTATACTGAGCAAGGAAACAGAGATGAGCATTACCCTGTGTGTTTCTGTCCCTTGTTGTGTCTTCCAAATTGTTCCTTCCTGGCTTACATCCATTTATATATTATTTTCCACACTATTTGCAGTCAATGCTGGCCACACATGTAACATAAGGCTCTGCTTCTCTAAACTGAGTGGGGAGCAAAGGCAGGAGAGAACAGAGACAAAACCAACAAAAAACCCAACCACACTTCAGCAATCAGATTAGACTGAAAGGTATTTATTTAGAAACAACAGCTTTGGTATTTTAAAACCAAACAACCTGTAAGTCACTAGAAAGGGAGATGTCTTCCCCCATAACCAAAACAAATCAATGCACAAAGTCTCAATAGGCTTAGAATAGGAAACCTGCAGATCAGCATTTCCAAGTGTATAACCAGAAAACAATTTCATTAAATTGATTTTGCACTCTACAGTCATAAAGGCTGAAAAACCTGTTATGAGAACTTAGATATCTACAATTCAATTGACTGTTACTGAAGTGGAGGAAAAATTAACATACTCCCCCTCCCCCCAAGCAATAAATTAAAAACTGTATACCAGAAAGGAAGTTACACTAAAGTTTTCTAGTTAACTCTCAGAAGGGAATCATCATCCTTTATTTTTCTCTAGAACTAAAAAAAAAAAAACCAGATCAAAATATCAAAGGACTTAGTATATCTTCAAGTATTTTCACCAAATGGATTACTCCTAGGGAACTGAACAGCTTACAGGGAAAGGAAACATCTGTTACACAAGCTTCTGGGATAAACTATAGAATCAGCACACCTTCCAAGTCTCAGATTCCTGTCATAGCAAGGCACAAAAGGATTGTTGCTTTCAAATGGTCCTTGTTCTCAGCTGCAAAATTGCCAGGTGTCTTGTGCAAATGGAGGCTGAAAGCAGGACTAAGTTCACTTGGACACGGGGATGTTCCCACTCAGTTACTGGAACAGGGTGTTATTTCAACACCATCTATCTTGCTTACTGCTACACATTCTGAGCTTCAGCTGCCTTCCACTTCTTCACTGTTTTTGGAATCAAGTTCTGCATCACCTCCATTTGAAGCAGGCCCAACTAAGATGAGGCAGCAGAGTTGTTTTGCTCTGCAGTGCCCAGGAGGACGAGGTCAGGTCAGCCTTGGGCTGTGGCTCTGGAGCTTCTGGGCACTTCAGCAAGCAGAGTCAGGGACAGTCACCTGCAGCAATGGTTAACAAGTCACTTGGGAAAAGGCAGAAGGCAAGTCTTGGAGATGACAAAGGCAACTGGATAGACAACAGTGAAAGGACATAATTACGTAATTCCTAGGACACATTTCAGACATATGTCAGGGCACAGCTGTCACACAATAACTGACATCACCTCCTAACCCCTCCCTCCCTTTGCACTGAGTTTTGATCATGATCAGAGGCTTGTAACTGCAGTTATCTGATACACATTTCTATCCTACCTCTTCCTAGGTTACTTTGTTTAGCTACAAGCACCTCCCACTCAATCTTTTATTGGATCACAGGTATTCAGACCTGCCTGGGATCAGGTTTGATCTCCAGTGCTCAATATGACAAAATCAGTGAGCTGACAGGGAAATTTCCAACTCACTTTAAACACCTCTTGCATACCAACAGTCGAGTTCAATACCTTCTGTTCAGCCTCAGCTATCCAAAATTGAATTTGTTTTTATAATTTGGAATAACAGGGCAATCTAAAGGTAGAACCTTTCCTCTGACAGCTCTATTTAACTATCATCTCCTTTTTTTAAAACAAAACCTACATTTAATTCTGTTCAGCCCTCAGGAGGGAAGCCTCTGAACAGCACAACTAGTTCACACAGCAAGTCCAGTCTGATCTTGAATTTCCACTTCATATCAACACACAATCAGAAAGCCCCAGTACTAAGAGCAGAAACCACCATCTACTGTCTATTCTGTGCTAAGTTTTTACAGCAAATAAGTTTTCCAAGGCAACTCAAAACAACTTGAAATTCTTTACGCCCAGGTAAGATGCATGAGAGCCTGAAGCCAGAACCTTCAACTCACAGTAAAAAGCACTCAGTACTTTCCTTAACACAGCTTTGTATTTTGTCTGACTGAGAGAAACACCAATTCAGCATCTTCCCAAAATGATGGTGGTGTGGTTTGATGGAGGACTGCACAGTGTCTATAATATGAACATGTACCACGGGTCCCAGCAAGTCAGCACCTTCACCTCCCAGCCCACCTTTGGGTGTTGCTGTGTGACATGTCACACATTCAGAGCAGGCAGGCAGGTGTGCAGGTCTCCACACAGCAGTACAGACAAGTACAGCAGCTCTCCCATGTGCTTTCTGGTACTGAATAACAAGAAACATCATCTCATGACACAACTGCAACTGCTGGACTAGAAACAACCAATGTCCTACACTGATGTGTGGAAAAAGGACAGAAAGCTGTGTCTGCCTGCACCTGCAGCCTCACAAATGTGTAAGGACAGACAATGAGTTTATCTTTACTAATGATTGTGAGCCCTACTGCTCCACTCCCTGCCCTAATCCTCCCTCTTGCAAGAGGAGGTCACAGAACATTTGTTTCAAGAGAGACTGAAAATCGTCACAGTTCAAGACAGAGCCTGCCCAGGCACAGCTGACACAACATCAGGCTGACAACACTCAGTGGACAGCAGCCAAAAGCAGCAGCCTTATACCTTACTCCTGAAGAGTGGCTTGGCTCCTGGCCCACAATATTCGTTGTAGATGAGTTTGAACAGAAACAAGTGAAACAAAGTAATTAAGGAGGCCACACTGAACCAGAACAGGAAGGGTAAGCCTGGGTATTGCTTGGCCATGTGTTCCTCATGAGCCAGGATAGCTTTTAGGTGGAGTGTATGTCTTAGGTCCTGCAAGTGGACCAAATCTGTTGAGATATAAAGCAGAGGTGTGATGGGCTGAGTCACCATGATGGGGAAGGTGTGACCTCGTGCCTCTGAGGTCAGCTCCACGGGCTCGTTCATGCAGCCTGCCTCGCAGGCGTACAGCCTGACAGGCTTCTCCTGGAACTTCACTGACACGTGCAGGAAGGGCTTTCCTTCAGCATCCAGGAGAACAGCTAAATTGATCAAGTCCTTGTTGTAATGGATCCCACGTAAGGAATAGCTGTTATGAAGCACGTCAGGGTCAGCCTGAAACTGAAGATGGTTCTCTGTGAACTGCAGACCCCCAAAACTAAGCACCATTCCCTGCATGAGCCCATGGACTCCAGCTGTCACAAGACCCTTGCAGCCCCGTTTCTGCAGAGTCAGCTTCCACAGGTCTGAGAGCTGCAGGATCTGGGTGACACTGGTCAGCTTTGGTGGCCACAGGTTCTCAGCATGCATGGTGGCGTGGCCACTGAAGCAGTGGTCAGCATAGTTCAGGCTGGCTTCAATCTTCTCCCTGTCCTCACTAGTGATGAGTGGGTCGAGCAGAGGGGCTGGCACAGTGGACAGCACGTAGTAAAGGGTCATGTTGACAGTCTCACTGGATGGGGTGTGTGTATCTGTGATCTTTCTCATTTCAATGCCTGTAGCAAAAGAAAACAACCAATAGTCAGATATTAACTAGGAGGAAAAGAAGATCAAAAGTGCACGTTGATGTTCAATCTGCAGGTGTTCTTTACAACACCTAAGAAACCTTTGTCCATAAAACACCAAAGTGAAATGTTTACTTGTCTAAGAAGATACTCTCTCTGCTGCTTGGGAGTTTGAAAGCCAAGCTCCCAGTAAAGACAAAGCTAATTTAACACACAGATGCCTTACAGGGCAGTCGTCATGACTCTGCAAGAATTGTCTGTCAAAAGAACATAATCTTTTCATAAAATAGCAAGTTCTACATTATTTGGTCAGGTACTCTTCTATGTAAAACACTAAAATCTTAAGAAGAAGCATCTTTGTAGAATGGCCCTTAACTTCCACACAGAATCTGTCTTTTATGCTATCACTAAAGGCCAACTTTATTTCCAGTTGACATGCAGGGCAAATCAACGAAGTTCCTGAAGCCATGAAAAGCAGCACAAACAAATTAATGATTATAAATCATAATCTTCTATCACCTCCTATCTGTAGTCAGGTGTACTCCACTTTCTAAGGCAAGCTGGGTTCCAAACCAGGAACACAGTTTTACTGTCCCACAACCCACCAGGAAGACCAGAGCCTCTGGAGACCTTACAGCAACCAGGACACAGAGCTTTCAGCCACCCTCTAAAGCAACCCCATGGAAGCTGAGCATCACCCTCCTCACCTGAAATGAACAAGTCAGACCAGGTCTGCTGGTGCTCCTGGAAAAGATCTTCCACCCCCATCTGCATCACCTCCAGCATCTCTTTCTTGGCTGCCTCCCTCAGCTTGCTGAAGGTCTCCTCCAGCCTGGAGACCTCGATGGGCTCCGAGGTGTACACCACGGACAGCACTGTCTCATCAAAGTGCGACTTGGGCGCGACCTGCACCCGGCTCACGAGTTTCTTGGCAGCCACCACCACCAGCACCATCTTGGGGCTGCCGGCCAGCAGCAGGCGGCCGGAGGAGAGCAGGAACTGCCGCTCCTCCACCTTCTCCAGGCTCGTGGCGAAGCGCCCGCCCAGCGCCGAGGCGGCGGCGGGGGCCGAGGCCTCGAAGGCGGCCACCCGCTCGGTGGGGTTGGCGATGCGGATGCGCTGCAGGTAGAGATGCGGCCGGCTCCGGTGGGCCACCACCTCCTCCCGCAGCGTCACGCAGTCCCCGGGGCCGGCCCCGGGCCCGGTCTGAACGCACCGCACCCTCCGCACGGCTCCGTCCCGCAGCGCCGCCAGCGCC
>VZTZ01048368.1:12587-29544 GCA_013400955.1 Drymodes brunneopygia
TCTCCCTTTCCCTCTCCTCTCCATGGCAGGCAGGAATGGGAGGAGAGTTTGTCAGGCACAGAGAGGAGAAGTGCTCACTCTGCATTGCAGCTCTAACAGTGGTGCCTGGGGCTGGGGGATGTGTGGTGAACCAAGGGCGTGCCTCCTTCCAGCCTGTTCCAGTTCTGCCGCAGCCTGAGGCAGAGCTGTGTGATCTCCAGAGGTATTTCTGACCCTGCCTTTTGTTTTTTCATAGCACATGGGCAGGGGAACAATGTGCATAGCATCTCCCCAGAATCTCCCTTCGTAGCAGGCACCCTCTGTCCTGCACCAGCACACATGCCCCCTGCTTTATCTGTATCTCTGAATTTTTTCTGATTGGTATCACTATCAATCAGAGCAGTGACTGTATGCACCCAATGACGATAAATGTATTCATTCAGCTTTTAAGATTAGCATTTATTCCAACACTTAAAAAAATAACAATTTGGCTGAGCTGATCCTTTCCCAAGGTGTCCAAGTGCCTCTAGCCATGTGAATGCCATACCTGGTATGCTCTAGGAACAGCCTAGCAAATGTGTCCCAGCACCCAAGAATGCAGACCACAGCCTGCCAGGATTTCTGAGCTCAGAAGGTTCCAGCTCCCTGGGGAGAGGGTACTGGCCTGAAGGTTGCCTAGACAGCAATAGATATCTCTTTCCTGGGCAGTGAGGACTGGGTCCTCAAAGCCACCAAAACACCAAACTCTGAAGCATCCTGAGAACCATCTGGATGCAATCCTGTTCAGTGTGCTCTGGGATGACCTTGCTTGAGCACAGAAGTTGGACCAGATGACCTACTGTCAACTGCCATCTCTTCCAACTCGAACCATTCTGTGATTCTGTGACGCTGTGGAATGTCACCCTGATGGCTCCAATGGCAGCGGCTGGGGGGACAAATGCGGTCCTGAGTCCACCTGCCAAATTCTGATCTTCCAGTGAATGACGAGGGGAACGTATGCAGAAAGGCATTTTTTGTACCGATGTAGGTGTCCTGCACTGAAAAAACAGTGCCTAATGCCTCCTGCCATTGCATGCCCAATGCTAGCTAAGTGGTCACTCTTTTTCCATTACTCACAGGATCATACGGACCAAGGTGCAGCAGCCACCCAATCAGCAGGTCCCGGCTTCCAGTCACAGCATAGGTAAGGAAAACTTTTTTAAAAATACATTAAAAAAATCATAATGGATTACAAATACTCTGAAGAACTTTTAATCATTCGTATGGACAGATAATTCTGCATAAAACACTTCAGCACACGTGCTAATGTGCCTTCTTTGTCATTCTCCAAGGGCTGAACATAGTAAATGAATTTTATAAATACTGCTAAAAGGTTTTGAATTTTACTGATTATTATGATAAATAGCTTTCACCATGAGACAGAAAATTGAAATCTAAACCAAAAAAACCCTACTAATACGGGTCTATAGAATGTCAGATAATTAAAGTAATAAATCAAGAAAGGGATACTTATTCATAACATTTTCTGCATCATTAGTCAGTAAGTAGTTTTGAATGTGTTTTTTTTATCTATCAACCATCCCTTCCATAGTTCTTTGTGCACTTGCAGTCTTGAGTGAAGAGGTAGTAAAACTTTCTGAAACTTTTAATTCAGCCACAGAACAGAGATGCTGCAACCTGAGGGGGGTGATGCTGGCAGAGGGTGACCCAAAGGAGACCCCCAGGCTGCTGAGACACCCTCAGACCCTCTCCTGGCTGACAGTGTCTCTCTGAGGAGGGTGGGGGCTTCTGTGCTGCAATGCAGCAGGGATGGAGGGGTTCAGTCAGGGCTCAGGGCTGATGTCTTTTTGACCCTGTTCCATGAAACCTGTCAGGGCAGGGGTCAGCCCTTGCTTCGTAGGAGGTGGTGAGGGGACCCTAGTTTCTCTCTCCCTTGATGCTGTCACCTGTGATATGGTGAAATGCTTGCTGCTTCTCTCTTGGCAACGATGTGCTGGCACTGGGAGAAAGGGAGTGGAGGTACAGAGCTGCCTGCATTTTTTCAGTTTGCCAGAGGAGTCACACTGCAGAACCTGTGCCTTCAGCCTTTTTCTCCAGAAAACGTCAAAACAATCTAGGTGAAGAAAAGCTTCTTTTATCTCAGTGTGGAGGCTCAAGTGCTGTCTCTTCTTGAGAAAGTCAAGAACAGAGAAGAAAAATCTTGTTTCTCAGGGCTTGGAGTTAACAGAGGGAGTAGGGATTCCTGACATGAGTTTGCTCTGTATGAGTCGTGTCTGGGGGTCTTCCTTGTGGTCCCACAATGTATCTCCCCATCCTGTCCTTGGGGTCTGTGTGGTGGTTTCTAGGATGTAGGGATGTTGCAGGACAGGCTCAGCCTGTAAGCTGATGGAGGTGATGGTGGCGCTCCCTCCACTGCCTGCTTTCATGAAACCTCGGACATCCATGGCATCACAAGGATGGTGTTTGCTGTGCAGTCTGGCACATCCAGACTGGTGTACACTGTTGATGAGTGAACGCCTGTGCTGGACACAAACAGTACCCTTTTCTGAGGGTTCTTCCAAAGCAAAATGGATTTAGGTCATAGTATGGGGAGCCTCAGGGTCTTTCAGCCATCCATGGCTGGGCAACCCCTGCTGTGCAAAGTCTCCACAGGCCAGAGGCTAGTGGCATGGTCTACTGCCAGGATGCAGACAGCACACCTAGCACAGCAAGTGCAGGTTGCTGTGCTCCCAGGAGGTTCCTGTTCCAGGTACCCTCTTGTGGCAGCTGCTCTCTCTGCATGACTGTGTTCCCAGCAAGCTCAGTCCACCTGGTGATAACATGGGCTGCTGTATCACTGGAGGGCCTCTGCTGTCCCAAGCAATGAGCTTTTCAAGGCTTGTGTGAGATTGTCTGACTGCTAAGGAAAAGCATCTCCTGTTCCACAGCACATAGATCCAGCCCCTTGTGATGGGGGCGAGGGCTGACCATGCCTCTGCTCCCAACCCTACACTGGGCTGTTGTGGCATGCTGCTGGATTGGACTGGGCATGACTGGGGTGGGCAAGGGCTCTTCCTGAGCCAGAGGGGCCACAATGGCCAGCTGAGCCGCAGCCCACCTCCTTCATGCCGTGGGGGCTGGTAACTTTTGGGTAAGCTGGTGCCCGTGTTGTCCTGCAACTGACTGCCTGTCCTTGCCTTGCAGCCTCCACGGGATCAGTCACCCAGGTGTCCTCTGTAACCACTGACTCTGCTGGCTCGTCCTACTCCATCAGTGGGATCCTGGGAATTGCCTCCCCTGGCACTGAGAGCAACAAGCGCAAGCGAGATGAAGGTAGCAGGAACTGTTTTCTGGGAGGGGGTGTGCATGGCTGCACAGCCAGAGAGGTGGGCTGGGGCTGCATGCTTGTGACATGATGGAGCCGTGGACATCCCCTGCTGCCAATGACTGCAGTGCAGTTTCGGCAATGTTTCGGCAGGACTTTGCCAAGGTCACAGACAAGCCATGGACCATTAGACTGACCCCGTGTCCAGGAGCAGGGGTTCGTCCAGGTGTTTCATAAAGCTATGGCAGTGTGTCAGTTTTGAGCCAGGCCCTCCTCCACACTGTGGAACTTTTCCCTCCTGCCAATGAACAGGGGAAGAGACACAATTGCGTTGACTCTGTGGCCAGCTAAAATCGGAAATATCTGCAAAGTGACAGGAAATTAACTGCAGAGACATCTGCTGTGCTGCTTGTCTTAGGACCTTCTTCACCAGGGACATTTGCCAGTATTGGAGGGTGGAAGTAAGCAGAGTCTGGTTGGGGTTGGATATTGGTGACACACTCCTCAGATACACAGGGTGTATGGTTTTGTTCTGTATCCTACTGAAAACAATGTTTTGGAGAGAAAGGCACCAGAGATGGAGTGGAAGGTAAAAGAGGAGAAATTCTGTGTTGGTGTCTTTTAAAAATACCTTTAGTTTAGAGCATTACTTTCATTTTGGAAGAACCTACAGAGAGAAGCTGAGGCCATGGCTGTGGACAAAATTTGTGCAGTGGAGGGGACACCAGAACTGTATTGGGGCTTTTTCAGCTGGGGATGCAGAGGGTATGTGGAAGAGGGGTGATTGCCTTTTGTGCTGAACCAGGCTTCTGCCTCTTGCTGAGGAGCATCCATGTTCCTCAGCTCCTGCTGCTGGTGAAGGTCCAGCACTGCCCTGCAAACAGTGCATGTCCAGATCCCTGCACTGCCCCCACTGTCCCTCGCTGCCCAACCCCTCCTGGATGGAGGGGCTGGTGGGTGGGTAGGCTGAAGCTGTAGTGGCACCCCCCAGCCTGCCCCCCATCCCCTGGGGAAAACAAAGCTAAAATCAGCAGCCTGGTGCCTGAGCTGTACAAACAGGGCCATGTGCCTGTGGACCCTTTAGTGGAAACACATGATCAGGTTGCAGAGTAGACTCTGACTGAACTGGGAAAAAAACTGCAAGAGGTTGGTGGGGCCAATTTCAGCCACATGGGAACTAATCTGATGGTGGAAGTATAAAACTCCTTGTGCTCAGGTTCTTGCTAAATATACCATTGTTACTTGACTCTGTAACTGTACAGCTGATTCTTTTTACAAATCGAGGTCATAAATGCATAGTTAAATACATGCATTAAAGCAGGTAGGGTGGAAGTTTTTTACTTTTTCAGCCAGATCAGGAGAGAGGACGTCTGTATTGACACCACACAGCTCACAGAGCCATTTTTGGGTGCCTGTGAGAAGACTCTGACTGCAGAGAAAACGATAAGTGTTTCCTTGAAAAACAAAAGCTTCTCAGCTTTTTTCAGTTCACATTCAGAAATGAGCATGTGATTGCTAAAGCAGCCCCCATCCGTTTGGCAGGATGAGACATGAATTTTTAGCTCCTAAGCTGGACAATAATGCTGTCCTCAGCAGGCTGTTTAAACTGCTTTTGTAACAGGCTCAGGGCTGCAGCTTTGGAGAGGCATAGTCAGGTATTCCAACATCTCTGTCTGTTGGGGGGATCCCTAGGAGCACCCATAACACCCTCCTTACCCTGCTTAGCACCAGGTCCTTCTGGATGGCTGTGGGTGGGTGCATTGTGCCCCTGGATGTGTTCTGAGGCTCTGTATTAGCCATACATTCCTCTGACATGAAAGAGAAGTATGTCACCTAATTTTGGCCTGTATCATGATGTAGATACACAAGCAGCAGAGCTAATTTAGCCATTTCCTGACTTTGGAGAGGCTCTCTCCGCAGAGAGTCCCTTGCATTATGTCCTTTCTCTGTAGCTGTTGAAAGGTGAGTGCCTGCTGCTCTGCCTCCCTACACACATTTCCTGGAGCCACTGGCTGTGCAGTGCTGTCCAGATGTCCTGATTACCCTTGGTCTGGGGTGAGGTGGGATGGACTTTCCCTTCCAGCTGTGCTTAGCAAGTGATATAATTCATTAAACAGTTCTGTTCTTCTCACTCTTGACATTTTATTAGCAGATGTCACCAATATTTAAGCCAGTGGGGAGCTTGCTGGGTAGCTACAGGGGCAAACCACATCAGACAGTCTTTATTGGTTTATATAGCTGAAGGTGTCATTTTTTCCCCTGCTGTAATATGGACTTGGAGCAGATGTGTCTTCGTGGGGAAGCAGTTGCTTTCACTTTTGGTTAAAGGACATGCTACTGGAGACTGACACGAGGAGCAGGCTGCTCCGTAATGAGGCGGAGAGATACAGGCAGCTGCTGCAGCCTCCAGCAGTGGAGGATGCCGAGCAGCCACCTTGCTGTTCTGCCTGCAGATTGCCTCCCCAGGTCCAGTGACAGCAAGTTTGCCCAGTCCTACATCTCAGGGAAGGGCTGTAGAGGTGTAGGTGGGTGACAAGGATGCACAGAGTGACAATGACAGGATGCCTCTCTCAACCGGGTCTGTTTCAGGGCAGCAAGACCCCCAGTCAGAGCAAGCTGAATGCTCCATCCAATGCTGACAGCCACTATGAGTGTAGGGACTGGTTTCACTGTACCAGCAACAGCTGGTCAGGTCAGTGGTGAGGGTTTCATGATGGACACCTGACATATTTTGGGAAGTGCTGAGCATCACCTGTCTGGAAGTCAAAGCTTTCCGAGGTGGGGTTAAAAAATCCTTGTCGAGCACTGTAAAGAGGACAAAAGAGACTTTTGTCCACAGGTGGATGCATAGGAGACCCAGGCCAGATATGGTGCTCAGGACATGTTTTGGGGACGAAGGAGGTTCCTTGGCCATAAGTGCTCTGGAGGATTCTCTGAGGACGATGGGGGAAGAAGCACCAGTGCACAGCCAGGAAGAGTCCAAGCCTCCTTCTCCCTTAACTCCTCTCTTTGCCGACCCTGGTCTCCACCCTGCAAAGCTGTGCAGGTGTGGAAGAGATGTCAGAAGGGCTTATGCCCCAGCATAAGCACAACAACTGCTGTGTTTGTGCCATGCCAGTTGAGAGGACTCCTGGAGCAAGCATGCAGGCTTGAGGCATGGGATGTGCTTCTCACCCGGAATCTCTTTGTGAGCTGGGGATGTCTCACTGGGAGAGTGACATTCCTCCACCAAAGGACTCTGCCGTCTCAAAGAGCCCAGACCTGTGCTCTATGGGAATCATGTTGTGCCTGCTGGTCCTTTCCAAGAGTGTTCACAGAGCAAGGGGAGTGTGTGGGGGCAATGCTGGCTTTGTGGGGACGTGCTGGGCGTAGCTCTGTGGCACCTTGTGCAGAACCCTCTGCTTGCTGGTGTGTAGAGGGCTCGAGCTGCTCAGTCTAAGCATGTCTGTACGCAAACCCTGCCTTTGGTGCAGGCAGCTGCTGTTTGTGCTCTGCTGCAGCTGTAGATGCTGCCAGGGCTGGCCTGGGACTGAAGGAAGCATCTTATCCCTGTACTCTTGCAGAGAGATGAGACTGACTGCTGATGGGTTTATGAACAGAGCTGGAAGACTTACCAGAATCTCCTTTCACGTGGCTCCTCCTTGCTTATGCAAAACACTAACCATTTTCTCACGGGGGAAAATCCCTTTTGGAGCAATTACTGCAGGTTGTGTTGGGGTGGGAGTGCTTGACCTTCCATAAGTATGCATGTGCCTTCACTTCTGACACAGAAATACTCAGAAATTTTCAATACCAACAGGTAATAGGGGTAGCAGGTGAACATTAACAGCAGCTAAGCCAGTCTGAAATCTGTTTGCATACAGCAGTTTCTCTGGAAGTCCAGGATGCCTGTTATGTCCCTAATATTACCCGTATGCTACTAAAATAGAGACCGTCATTGGGCACAAATGTCACGTGGCCCATCCTGCTATGCCTAAAATCATAGAATATCCTGAGCTGAAAGGGACCCACAAAGTTCAACTCGTGGAAAAAAAGAAAAACAAAACCAAAAACTCACTAGAGGGTTATTACTGCCTTAGCACAATGTTAGAGTTGGCAAGCTGGCACCCTTTCAGCATGTGTCTGCTAATGCAGGGATTGGCACAGAGGGGCATGGTGTCACTGTTCAGCTCAGTTGCAGCCATAGTGGCATGGAGGATAATCTGCTTCCTTGCAAGGACATGGGCTGTGCCAGACCCCTTGGCCCGTGTGCTTCCCTTTTAAAGATGCAGCTGATTCGAGCAAAAGGCTCTGTGCAATCATGAGCGCCTGATCGCAGACTGTGGCCTGGTCTGCCCAAACACAGATGTTGAGGACATCCTCAACAAAGTGCCACAGAGGATCCAAGTGTCTGCTCCCCACCTGTGCCTCCTTGCTGCAGGAGAGGTTAGGCAGATTTAGATACCTGCACCAAAGAGCAGCAGAGATCATATCTCAAATTCAATCTTAACAGAGACTTCTCAGCAGTGGAGGAGTTTGGGGAATAGAAAGCAGTGTGGCAGGAAACTTCCACTTGTACCAGTTGTTTTGTTTTTCTCACCAGCTATAATCCAACATTGCTGTCAACATCTGGTGTGACAATGTAAGTGCTGGTGTTTTCTTTCCTCGACTGAACTCTTTGAGAAATGCCTTTAATCACAGACATGGTGTGTTCCCAGGTGTTTGGGTCACAGCCTTCCGTCTGAGAGAGCAAGCCTCCAAGAGGGGACAGACACTGACAGAAATCAGAAGGAAATGAGAAGGATTGCACACAGTGGTGGGTGCAATCCAATGTCTTACAGAACCATCCCATTTTCCAGTCACCATGTTTTCATGAAGGGATGCCCTGGGTTAAGCATATCTGGGTTTCCAAGCAAGTGCTGACCTGTGCACAGAAGCTGACAGGGATATTTCCACGGACACCAACATGCTGTGGAGATCAGCTGGAGAAGTACTTGGCGTGACAAAGGAGGACAAGAGCTCGCCAAGTCAGTGACATGTCTGGGGATAGAGAGACAGAGAAAAGCAAAGCATACAACTCAGTATGAGTGAGTGTTTTTGTATTTTGAGTCTTTCCTCCATAGCAGGCCCATGAACCATGTTTTCCTGGAGGGACAGAAACAAGAAACTCTCATCTAGGCCGAAGTTTGAAGGGCTGTGGGCACAAATGTCTTGGAGACTGCATGAGAGGGTCAGTGTCCTCCAAAGGGAGCCCAATTTGGAGTAAATGCTGCCACGTTCTTTTGTCATCTCCTCTTGTGGTCAAGGGACAATGTGCCAAGGTATCAACTCTAGGAGGCTGCTGGAAAGGCTTGTAAAGTATTTTTTCTGCTTTTGTCTGAAGTCCACTTCTTTAAAAGTTAAACACCAGAACCACAGCCGGTGCAAAGCTTTTCCGAAGTTGGGTGAGATGTCCACATCTCTGTGCCTATCCCAAGTTGTGCCATGACTTGCAGTGTGTACATGTGGCAGATGGATAGTGTCCAGGGGCATTCCACTGCTCTGTCTCCTTATGGTGGAGACAAACATATGCCTGTTCTGCCCTCTTGGTCCCTGTGTCCTGTCTGTGACAGCAGAGAGCTCCACCTCATCACTGAGCTCTGTGCCATGACAAAGCCCTGGGTGGTGAGTGCCAGCCTGCAGCTCCCTGGAGGACCCAGGGCTATAAGAAGAAGCCTGCCAGCTATGAAGTTAGTCATGAGTATGTAAAACACCCCTTTGCAGCTATGGCTTTCCAAATTTTCATAAAGGTAAAGTAGATCTTACTGTAGGTACCCTGGTAATAGAGATACTGCTCTATCAAATACCAGAATCTTTGGTCTCTGAGGGCTAGAATGTGGGAATCCTTTGCCCACTCAGACACCTCTCTTCCTGGTAGTCAGTTCTGGCTCTGTGCGTGCTCTCAGTGTCCTGCTTATCCCAGGACACCTCTAGTGAGCATCTGCTCTGGTGTAAAAGCCCAGTCCCCTCCTGAGACGGGGTGGGTTCTCCACCCAGCCAAGATTTATTCTTTGTGGTTTCTTGAGTTGGTTTAGGCACTTTTGACTTGGGATGCTTGAGCATCCCCATCAGCGAGGACTTGCTGTATGAGGGGTCATAGTGCTGGCCTAGGAGTAGGCCAGCACCTGGGTGGTGACAGAGCCCAGAGAGGTGTTTGTACTGTCTGCCCACACTCTCAGCATCAGCAGGAGAAAAACACATGTTGCAGCCAGCAGGTGATGGAGTTCAGTACCCAAATTAACCACTGGTGAGGTCCAGTGTTGATATAAGTCCCTATTACATGGCTCACTTCAGACAGAGACCAGAGCCTGATGGTGTTGGAGGTTCATGGTATGCTCTCTGTCTCTTTCTTGGGGTCTTCCTCACCATACAATTGGTGTGCAAAGGACCAAACCATTTGGGAATCTTAACTGCAAGGGAAACAGTTAAAAGCAGAAAAACAGTGAGGGGAAAAAAGCAGAAGGTTATGGAGAGAATATAAATCAGCTGCCAATAGAAACTTCAAGTTTATTATGCCAGAAGACTTAAGTGTCGGTCTGGGCAATGGTGAGTAGGAAGGGACACACAGAGAGGCTTCCCCAAGTGAGTGTGAAGGGGACTGACCCTGCCTCCTGGCTCTATCTCACTGCTGGGGAGATGCCTACGTGGAGCACCTGGGATGCAAAGATCCCACTGCTGAGTCAGCAATAGCTGAAAAGAGGCAGCAGGAAAATGCATAAAAATCAGAAAAAACACTCTGTACTGCAGGGAATCAGGTGAAACTAGTGGAGATGTCCAAGCCCACACAGAGGTGAAAGAGAAAGAAACCCCCTCCAGAGACCTCAGGAAGTGCTGGAGTTTACTTAATGATTTCTGGCCCCACTTCAGCAGTGCTTACTCACTGGAGTTGTCTTTACCCCAAAGAATCAGTCCAGTGACTACAATGAGATGAAGCTTTTGAAGGGAATGAGGTTTTGCAGGGTCAGCAAGTACTGATCTGAATTTCTTCTACTGATGTAGACTGTCCTTTGTGTTCAGGGTTCCTTTCCCGGGGTTGCAGAGCGAGTTAGGCTATTTGTCCCATTATTTTCTTGCCTCTTCAGAAGAGATGGTTTTCCCTCAGCACACAGACACTGACATTATAATTTTAAATAGAGTTTGATGTGGGCTTTGCTATTACATTGCAATGATGGCTTCATCTGTGCTATATCCAAAGTGATCTATTTTTGCTGGAGGTTTTAGGGTTTTTTTTAGCATTTCATTGGAAGCTCATTTTTCAGTTCTTGGACTTAATTTCTGAGAACACTTGGAGTTTTCTTTCAGTTTTTGCATTTGCCTTTTGTGTACCTTACATGGTCCATCCTGAATGTGCTGACGTGGCAGCAGGCTCTGGCCATGCTGGTGATTTGACACCAGCAGTGATGATGAAACTCATGGATGATGTATTGACACCAGCAGTGATGGTGTCACACATAGATGATTGTGGATGTCTGGAGGAGGAGTTTGACTGCTCCAAGGCATAAGAATCAAACCTTTGAGTGTTCCAAGAACCATCCTGTATGCTTATTGATGCTGATCCAGCCATCCCAGACATTAACAGGAGCAGCTCAGCTGGCACAGGATTTGTCTTTGAAATTTCATTCCTCATGAAATTCTAGGGAATAAAAGAATACATGCAGGTCAGCTCAGATCTCCACTACAGCAGCATTAAAATAATGTAGTCTCAGTTTCTGAGAAAGTTCTGCATGCCTAAATTCACGGAAATTAAGTAAAAAACCATTTCAGCCTCCAAATGTAGCTGTTCTGAAGTTTGAGAGTATTGCTCAGGCAGAGCAATATTCTGGAGAGGGAAAGGCTCTGCCCAGCCAGGTGATGGAGCCTGTGGGCTCAGATCCTCCTGGTGCAACCTTCAGTTCTGTCCGACAGTGGAGCATTCCACGTTCTTCACACTCAGTGTGCATCCCAGCTTTCTTGTGACACCCTGAGCTGCTGGCATGCTGGACAGCTGGGTTTGCCTACATCCCTGCACTCTGGGGTTCTGCTGCCAGCTCATGGGCTTCCGTGGGATCCCTGTGGACATGGGCATGATGGGGTGGATGGCCATGGCAGGTGGGCAGCTGTCCCCAGATGAGGATGTCCCCACGCCTCGTGTCTGAAGGGTTTGAGGGATGGACTGGTTCTGCCTTGGCCATCAGTGATGCTCACCTGTTCAGATCTCAGCACAGGAAAACTCCCCGCCAGCGCAGCTGCCCTTTCTGAGCAAGCAGGTTACCAGCTGTCTTGTGAGCACATCAAGCATGTTTGTCACTTTTCTCCTAATGCAGTCCCCAGGGCTCCTGTTTTCTAGAGAGCTCTCCTTTGGCTCTGGGGTGAAGCCCTGCCAGTTTGCCACCAGCTTCAGTGGAGCAGGGATTTTCTCAGAGCTATGTTAATGAAAAGCCCAGACTTCCACCACGCCTTACAGCCCTGCTGTAGCTCCAGCTGTTCTCATCAGGAGCTGTCGACTACTAGATGCTTTTCAAGGAACAACCTCTTCATATAGATTTAGCTAAAATTCAGTTTAGGGGTAGGTGACTTGTCAGATCATCCTGATGGTGCCAGTACTGGGGCTGGCCAGGATTCTTTTATGGGAATGCATTTCTGAAAGAAGAGGCAGTTTTGTGGAAAAGCAGGATGTGTCAGTTTGGATAGACGTTTGTTATTAATGCTAGTATAAAATAAGTAGGAATGTCATGAGCAAGATGAATAATTCTGATTTATCAAGAAATTGGTAGAATCCAGAGAGGAGGAAATGCTGAGGTGCAGCCACAAGGCATGTATGTACCTATGTGCCTGTACAGAGCATGTATCTATGTGTCTCTAATGCATCCATTACATATATGTATATACAGAGAGAGGTGATTGAAGTTCTGCTTTACAATGGATAAATTATATTACTCACAAACTTTCACAATTAGTGAAAATTGTAAATGATGACAGTGATTTTTGAGAGGTCTGAAGAACAAAATCAAGAAAAGATTGTTTGGCTTTTTGGTGGTTAGTTTCCTTCACATTCCTCTCTTGAAGAAGGTGTTTCTATGAGAGGAGGGTCACACATTTCATATCGTGATGTGTGATGCTGGATTTCCCCCTTTTTCTCTGTTTGTACATCAGTGTCTCTTGGGTCAGCATACATCTGTACTGTTAAAACAAATGCTTGAATTGCAGACATGTTTGAGATGAAGGGAGCTTAGGGGAGCTGCAGTGGCTCAGCCTCATTTACCCTGGGAGAGAGATTTGGCCAGTTGCAGGAGGTGGTTGGGAAGAGGTAGGGGCTACATTCCTACATGAAAGGTCCAACACCAAAGCATTAAGTAAATGATTTGGCATCTCTGCCATATTAAGAGCTCTCCAAGAGTCATGTATTTCCGTGTCAGGCTTTCTCTGTGCCCCAGAAGCAGTAATGGGTTTTCCATTGCCTTGTTCCATCTGTATGGTGGGGTGACCACCAAGGTGGGCATGTGGCAAGGCAAGGGTCTCCCTCCTCCCCCCAGGTGTGCTCCTGCCCCTAGGGAAGAGGTAAACAGTTCTGCAGGTAATGGCAGGTCAGCTGCCTTCTCCATGGCTGCACAAAGTACCTAGTACCAGGATTATCATGTAGGGACTGAAATCTGCTGCTGTTGCAGTTGGTTCAAGGAATTCAAGCTTACTAGGATTTTAAAATTAGAATTATTTCTTTGACTGAAATGAGAGCCTCCTGAAATCCTGAATGATAGTGGAAAACCACTTTTTCTGTTGGTGCTTTGGGAAGCTCTGGAGTTAATATTGTAAGCTGTAATTGCTGTTGTTGCTGTTCGGGAAGCTCCCCATGAACAGACAGAGCAAAATCAGTGAGACGCAGAAAATGGAGGTGTCCTGAGACTAGAGGCTTTCTCCAGTTCAGTTTTTGTCTGCCATTTCCTTTGTGTGTGTTCTTTGCATTGAGGGTTGCTCATAGCTAGAGGTGGTTGTGCAGTATTGATTGAATCCTGCCCATTTTGCCCTCTCCTGGTACTTGCAGAATAGTCCCATTGGGGATTATTTGCATCAGACTTGGTGACTGCATTTTGCACTCTGTGTGGTTTTTAGCTAATTATATAAACAGCTGGTCATACCCAGTCTGCAGGAGCATTGGATTCATACCTGCAGGCTGCTTGTATTTCCTGGATGTGCCAGAACTTGAGAAGAGCCCGTTTACGAATTTGTCATGGCATAGTGATGAGGATATGGTAGAGCTCGGAGAGAGCTGTAGTGCTTACAAAAGGTGGGGGTTTCCTTGCTGAGTCTTGAGCTGAAGCACATGGGACTACAGATGGGCACAGGAGAAGATACACCTCTAAGCACACATGCACTGGCTCAAGTGTAGCCAGCATGTGCAGGGCATGGGAATGTGCCATCAGCCCCTGCTGCTCAGGCTGTATGCATGGTCTGCACCTCCTGAGGCACAGGCAGCCTGTGCCTGCCCACTGGCTCTCTGGGGCTCTGGACATCCAGCAGCTCAGGCAGAGCAGCAACAGCCATCATCAGCAAGCACAAAAAGCTGTATCTTAGGGGCATCCAGATGTGCTGCGAAAAGCCAAGTCCCTCTTTTTATTCTTTTACTTGAGAAGACTTTACAGATGGAAAAGGAAGCCCTAATTGGGAAAATCTAGAGATGGGTCTCCCTACCTGCTCCAGCAGGACGTATGAGTGTCCGATAGATGAAGTATTGCACTGCTGTTTTGCTGAACTTCCACAACAAGACTGGTTGCAACTTGTTTCCCCATTTCATATCCATACAATCACAGAATCACAGAATTGTTTGAGTGGGAAGGACCCTCAGAGGCCATCTAGTTCCAGCCCCCTGCCACAGGCAGGAGCCTTCAGCTACACCTAGTATTCAATTAGATATTCAGCTAAACCTTTTCTGTTTTGTATGTACTTCTGAGTAGTCTGCCCTAGGTGATCTGAGGTATGTTTCTTTGTACTCCAGCTCTTCTGTCATGACACAAGTGCACTCCTGCCACTGCACTCCCACCTATAATGCTGGAGCAACTTTGCTTGAGGTTGGAGTCAGTTTCAGAGCCATGACCTTTGCCATCTCCATTTTCATCATGAGCCTTAGCTGGGAAGGTGCCTCCACAGCTTCTTCCTTGTTCTTGTGGGTTCTTACTTCTGGGGCAGTGACTGTCTGCATGATGGTGCACATGACTTCAGAGACGGAAAAAGCAGTTGGTCTTCTGAAAGCAACCAATGTCTTTTCTTCAGATGACTCTAAGATGTGAGTGAGGAGCTTGCCTATGTTTTATCTCATCTGAGATTCTGCTAAGAGATACTTGTAGTCAACATATACCTATGGTAATTCCTGTAAGGTTATAGCTCTAGCTGGAGCTCTATCTGCTTCTGCAGATCCATATTACAGGTGGAGGTTAGAAACCAAGAATTCTTGGCTGAGATGTGTTATATTGAAAGGAAATCCAGCTAAAATCTCCTATCAGCTGGTCACGGATCTGGCTGATTTGAACATAGCAAAAGAGATGTGTACAATGGAGGCCAGGGTATTGGAATTCTATCAGGTACTAACATCAGTGAAATGTGATGGTTTTCTGATTGCATGGGCACTCCATCTTCATAAACTGCTTACCTGTAGCTCTGTAGCAGGGTGCTGGCTGCAATGGAACATTTGTAAGCTGCTTAAGCTGCTCTCTGATTCTTTGGTCACAGACTGAGTAGGGATGTGTATCCACCACCAGCACTTTATTTAGAAACTTCCTGCAGCCCTGTCATTATGGTTCTCTGACATGTTGAAAAATTGCACAGAAGCAAGGAAAAGATGTCCCTCATAGGAATTAGAATCATAGAATCATAGAATGGTTTGGTTTGGAAGGGATCTTTAAAGGCCATCTAGCCTAGCCCCCCTGCCATGGGAAGGGACATCTTCCACTAGACTAGGACTTCAGAGATGCTGATTAGCAGAGCAGGAGAAGGTCTTTGGGATGTTGCTCTTGTGGGAACGATGGCATCGCAAGGTGCTTCTTTCAGGTGCTTTACATGAGTCACATCAACTTCTAGTCAAAAATAAGAAGAAAGCAAACTTACAGTGAGGAAACATCTGTAAGAACAGCTTCAGTTGAGTGGTGGCCATCTCACACAGCAGAGCCTCATTTCCCCTTGATGCTGCAGTAACTGCTGGGGTGCTGGGTTTTGCCTGATGAGCTGTCACATAGCTCTGCTGGAGCAGGCACTGCTCACCCCCACGCTGTTGCATCTAATGGCCAGGATACATAGCCTCTTCTTGCATTTCAGTGCTTCATGAGACAGAGAAGGCACAACCCTAAGGGAGAAGCTGTGAGCAGTTAATGCACAAGTGTCCACATCAAAGGCTTCATGGTGGCTGAGCATTTCAGGTGAAGACACCAGAATGTCTTATATTGGCTAAACGTGCTTCAGCCTCCCCCCTTACAATTCTGAACAATTGTTGTTGAACTTTGCGGTCAAGGTACTCCTTGTGTTTTCACTTTCCCTGCAATACAATTTTCTGCACCTGCTGTCTCTGGGACATTTGCCTGTCAGACTATTCTTTGGAAGGTCTCAAAATGAGCAGTCTTAAGGCTTGTTGGACTCAACTGCCAGACTGCCCTGAATACAGTCCCTTTGAGTTAGGCAGATTTGGTGGTGGAGGCTTTTAAAAAACTCAGACCCTTCAGAAGTGGTACTGGTTTCTCAGCAATCTGATAACAGGGCTCAGAGTGCCTGAAGGCAGGCAGATAGTCCAATATCTTGCATATTGCCTGAAAATGCTTAAGCAATGCCTTCTGGCTGGATATCAGAGCCTATGGTGTGAGGAGCACATTCCTGCTCCCTTTACTCCACCTTTTCTTGCCTGGAGATGAAGGGAAGCCCTCAAACCTACTGGCAAGTCATCTCTCAGAGACCATGTTTGCTATGTGCTTTGACTGGAGATAACTCAGGAGCCTCTTGCTGTGCCAGCTGGGCTCCTCTGCATTTCCTTCCATCCACGTGTAATGGATTTTACACCTGAGAGATTATTTTTGGTGGTACAATTCCTATCTGTCCCAAATGGGATATTTTGCCTCTTGTTACAATTCACTGAGCTAGACGGGGCTGCTGGTTTCATGCTGTGCAGCATCGACACATCATGCCCTTGTAAACATTGCTGTCAGCAGTGGCAATTCCATCTCTATTGTCCCAATAAGATTTCATGCTTGACAGTGCCTGACTTTTTTTGTCTGTACGTCAACTAATAAGAAATAGTCATGTAGCAGTCTTTTTCTTCTCTGATTCCTTGGGCTTCTAGTTCCCTCCTTGAGAATGAGCACCTAACCACACTCTCCCCATTCTCACACTGATTTTCTCCCAGGTAGGAGGACACAGGAGTCGCCATTTCTGGAAGAGATAGGTTTTTTGGTAGAGCAGAACCTCTCTTCTTCTGCCTAGCACCAGTCAGGGAATGAAGAACAGTCCCCATCTATCACGGCCTTGGATAGTGTAAGTGGTTTGAGTTCGTCAGTCTGAGTTTCTGGCTAAACGCCAGCACACTTACCAAAATTTAACCAATTTTGCTGTGAGATAAGGATTAGGAGTAGGCAAAGCAGGCTCAAACTTTAAAGAATATAAAGAATGTTTATTAACAGATCTAAAAAGAGAAAAACAAGAACC